>JBBPRF010001181.1:0-10312 GCA_038092875.1 Lanmaoa pseudosensibilis | reverse complement strand
AGCATGGTCTGTGTGCACACCTGTAACATATATAAGCTAGACACTTATGACTGGATTTGCCAGTCTAATCCATTTTGTTTACCACCATCTGGTCATTGCCTGGACTCATTAGTCCTTGTAGGCCAGTGTTGAACTTGGGTGAAAACTTCACATACTCTCTGTGCTAGTAGCCATGTACGCTACAAGACATCCCAAGCCTTGTGGTCGAGTCATTCGTGATTAGATCATAACAACCATGGTTAAGGAAAGTAAACCCTACCATACACTGGGTGATGGGCAGGGTAAACATTCCTAATCAACCAACTAAACCATGGCATGATTCTCCCCAAGCAATCTTCCAACAATACCTGGTCTGATATCTAGATCTCGATCTGGACAGGAAGATCATCCAACTTTGGGAAAAATGTCTTTCCCAAGATACCCTCCACTTCCTCAAGAAGACAACCATTGCCATGGAAATAGTGCAGAAAGAAAAGAGGCAAAAGACCAAACTACCACCTCCCTACTTCACCTTTAGGGATGTTTTTGAAAAGAAAACCATTGATGAACTTCCCCCTTTCCAACCCTTCAACCACACTATTGAATTAAATAAAGACTTCCTCCCCAAGGTCGCTAAAGCCTATCCTCTGAATCTCAAAGAAACCACAATCTGCAAAGCCTTTGTAAACAAACACCTCACCTTAGGAAAAATCATTCCATCCAAGTTCCCACAAGCTTTCCCCTTCTTCTTCATTCCAAAGAAGGATGGCTTCTTGCACCCTTGCCAAGACTACAGATACATCAACTCCTTTACCATCAAAAACACATACCCTCTTCCCCTAATTTCTGACCTCATAGACAGGTTGAAAGGATCAAAAATCTTTGCCAAAATGGACATCCAATGAGGCTACAACAATGTCCTTATATGGCCTGAGGACTGATGGAAGGCCGCATTCATCACTCTCTTTGGACTCTTTGAACCAACTGTAATGTTCTTCGACCTATGCAACTCACCCTCCACTTTTCAGGCCCTCATGGACCACACTTTCACTGACATGATAGCAGAAGGATGGCTCATAATATATATGGATGACATCCTCATCCACTCCATGGACACTGCTCTCCATCAAAAACGAACCCGCAAAGTTTTTCAAAGACTAAGGGAACATAAACTCTTCCTCAAGCTGGAGAAATGCTTCTTTGATGTAGGCAAAGTAGAATACCTTGGGATGGTTGTTTGAGAGGGACAAGTCAAGATGGATCCTGCTAAACTGAAAGCCATTGAAGAGTGGAAACCCCCCACCTCAGTCAAAGGAGTGAAATCCTTCATTGGATTTTGCAATTTCTACCGACAATTCATCCCTGACTTCTCCACCACAGCACAACCCCTCCATGACCTCACTAAGAAAGGTGTAAGGTGGGAGTGGGGAACCCCCCAACAAAATGCCTTCTCCCTCATCAAAGAAGCATTTACCCACCAACCTGTACTCCTCATGCTTGATATGCTCAAACCCTTCTTTGTGATAACAGACACCTCCCTAACTGTTACGGGAGTGGTCTTGATGCAAAAGAATGAAAATGGAGACTTACATCCTTGCACCTTCCTTTCCAAAACCCTAGCCACAACTAAACAAAACTATAACATCTACAACAGAGAATTACTCACCATGATCCATATCCTGGAAGAATGGCAACATTACCTTCAAGGGACCCCTTTTCCCGTCACCATTATCACAGATCACAAGAACCTCTCCTACTTCAAACAACCCAACAAGTTGTTTAGGAGGTAGGCATGTTGGATGTTATTCCTCCAAGATTTTGATATTCTCTATCAGACAACCCCTGGATCCCAGATGGGCCCTGCAGATGCTCTCTCTCACCACAACCAAATTGACACCTCAGGAGACAACCTGGAGGTCACCCTACTTCCTGAATCTCTCTTTATTAACACCATCAACGTCACTATTCTAGACAAAATCACCTAGTCCTCACCCTCTGACCCCCTGGTGTCAACTGTCCTCAATGCACTCAATGAAGGAAAGTCCCTCTTTCCACACACCGCAGCTCAGGATTGGACATTTGAAGACTCCAAGCTCTTCTTCTGTGGACATCTTTTTGTCCCACTCACTCATTACAGGAACATAACCAAATTCATTCATGAAGGTGCTGTCTGTGGCCATGGTGGAGTATTCTGCACCCAAAATCTACTCTAGCAGGACTTCTGGTGGCCTGGCATGAACACCTTCGTGCGTAACTTTGTAAAGGGATGTGCCACCTGCCAGGCGAACAAGGTGAACACCCATCTCTCCACACCACCACTCACACCACTCCCCACTGCCTCCCAACCTTTTTAGCAACTTTCTGTAGATTTAATCACAGATCTCCCCCTCTCCCTTGATTATGACTCAGTTATGGTCGTGGTCGACCATGGCCTTACAAAGGGGGTAATTCTCTGCCCTTGCCACAAAACCATTGATGCGGCAGGTGTAGCACTACTATTTTCAAACATGTATTTTGGTGTTATGGCCTCCATGACTGACTTATCTCCAACAGAGGTCCACAATTTGCCTCTGCTTTTGCTAGAGAACTTTCCCACCTGCTCAAATACAATCTCACCCTTTCCTCCACTTATCATCCTCAGACCGATGGAGAGACTGAATGGGTTAACCAAGAATTAGAAACCTACCTCCGCATCTTCTGTGATGGACACTCAGAACAATGGGCTGAATTCCTTTCCATGGCCGAATTCTCCCACAACTCCCTCCCCTTTCCTGATGGACAGCATCATTCCTTTCAAGGTAATCCCTTCTATGAATTACCTTTATCTCCCCTTATTCAGTGAATGGCTGTGGCACACTACTTGGTCCATGCTCTGCAGTCCTTCCTATAAATATGCTGCCCTTTGTACCATTATTCCTCAGCTAGTTCTACACAATCCAAGTGTAGTTTCTAGTCTTCCAGCCTTAGAGATTGTAATCTTAAGTGCTGAGACCTCTATTCACTCTATGAGACATCAACCTACTCTTCTAAGTGGTTGCTATAGCTAGAAATTATGCTTCAGTATAACAGGATGACTTCCTTGTCATTAGATCCCAAGGTCACTCATGTGCCTGTGGATATCCCTTGCTGTGAAAGCGAGTCATCACCTGCAGAACCCTCGCCTCTAGACCTCCCTTCATCCTTACAAGGGCTACGTTCGGTCCTACCCAGGTCAAGCGTAACAAGCACCACAATACTCAGTCAGTGATAGAGTGTGGCTTGCCATCCAAAACCTTCATTTAACCCAGCAATCCAAGAAGCTCTCAAAATGCTGGCTTGGACCTTATGAGGTTATCACATTGGCAGGACCAAATGCAGTTAAATTAAAATTACCCAGGTCAATGAAAATTCACCTGGTTATTAATGTTTTACAAGTGAAACCTTGCAAAGATTGCTTGAAAGGTCAAGATGCTGTGAAACCTGGCCCCATGTTAGTCATAGAAGACCAAGAAGCATTGTACAAAGTAGACTATATCATTGATTCCAGATACAAGGGTCATTGATTGGAATATCTTATTCATTGGAAAGATTATGACAAAACTGATTATATATGGGAGCTAAAGGGCAACCTAACAATGGCAGGAAAGGCTATTAACAACTTTCACAAGTCTTACCTGTTGGCACCCCAACAACTTTGTATAACCAATCTAGACTTTATTTGGCTTTTTAAGTCTTACAAGAATACTACAGAATGCTCCCTCTCTGGAACTTCTTTTGATCACCTAGAAGTTGATCCTTAGAAAGGGGATAGTGTTACAGTCACATCTCAATGGACTTAGTACATATCTAGATTATGTACAAACATGTACAAATCCTAAAGTAGTATTTAAGGCCAAAGCAGTTGCCAGAGAACTTCAATCAAGTTCTCTTGGAGTCTTCCCTTTAAACCACCTTGTGAATGAAACTCAGTTTTCTTCCCTTCTGTCTCTGCTAGTCCAGTGACTTCAACCTTGACACACTTAGTGTTAGTGTAGGCCTCAGGTTGTCCTCTTTTTCTTTGCCTCTATCTGTTGCTACTTTTGACCAGCTTCTTTAAATACACCTAGTGTTGGTGCAGTCTATAGGTTGTTTCAGCTATGATAAGCTGTCTTCCCTATCAATTAGAATTGATCTTACATTCCACACTCCTTTACTCATAATCCACCATTGAATGTTGCACAACTTCATTGAATAGCTTTAGAAATGATTCATGCCAGACCATGTGCTTTCATGTAGTGTATCTAAGCTTCCCTTCTTTCTTAGCATTCTCAGGAACCTATCAAAGTCAGAGTCAGGTTAAAGAACAAAATACATCTTAGTTGATCTGAGAGGCCATAACTCACAATTGGTAACCAGCCAACAATGGTATCTCCATCTATATCAGCACTATTTTGTATGCCAACAGGAAAATTCCCACATCACACCACTATGGAATACTCTTTGACTGTATCAAACAATGATAGCTTTGACTTATCAGCATAGAGAATGAGGGCAATGGGAACCACATTCTCAGTGCCAGCAGATAAGTTGGACTATATATATTATGAACACATATGTAAGACTACAAGAAAAAACTAATAAATACTATAACAATATAACCTGCTTGAATTTTCCACCAGCTATCCACCATCCAAGGCTCATCATAAAAGCATTCAAACTTAATGCCATTGTGTTTGTAAAGATATTTGGCATCCCAAATGAAGTGTGGGGTAATATGTGAATTGTTAAGGAGGTCAAGCATCCATTGCCATATAAATCAAGCATAAACCTCAAAGGTCCACTTTTCCTTCTTGTATGACACTGTGATACTATGCTTGATAAACTATGAATGGATTATGATTGCTCTATTCACAGATAACATGAGCTACATATGTTCATTGTAACTTACTAGGATGAGCTTAGCAGCAGCAGCAGCAGCATCACATGCCTTTCAAAGTTCTTGCTTGTTCTTGAGTGTAATTTGAGCCGTTCCTTGGCAACACACACAATGAGATTGAGAAGGGCATCAACCTGCCTCTGATTAAGTGAAGTGTCAAGCACAATTTTGAAAAACTCAAAGTCTCCCTTGCATTGGAATGGATGCCAAAAAGTGTTGTCCATGGGAGGCTTGAATGACTCACACAAACAAAATTTGTCAGCATCTTGAAAAAGTGTCTGATACTTGCTACAGTAATGATACTCAGTCTTGAAATTAGTTGGAGGATCAATGGCAGATTGTGGTAGTCACTCATGAGAGCTTTCTGTGGATATTGTTATGTCAGAAGGTATTGAGGTGATAGCATTGAACAATGTGACTCTGGTTCAAAATGCTTGTATCACTCCTTATCTGGGCTGCCAGGGCCATCATCACCTGGCTCATAAAGGGGTTCTGGAATACCTATGTCAAGAGTTAGCAAAAACAGAAAGGTTTGACCTGGTTTGGAACCCACCTTTGTCCTTGTTCAAGTTGGATTCATTTCAGACTTCTGCACCATGTGCAAAGGTGGAAGGTGAACCTGGTGGGTTGTTTGAAGGGATACTGTGCTCAGATTGCATTTGAAGTTGGGCTGAGTATGGTTCATGAATTATAGATTCAGATATTGTGTAATTTTGAAGATTTGAGTAGATTACTCATCTTTAAGCACTTGCTTATAGTGGTGCCCTGCTTTGGCACTTTCGTTCTCTGCCTGGCTTTGAGCTTTGCAGCTGGCTTCATGTTTCTTGAAACCTTGGGATTTGAGCTGTTTGCTACAGTGCAGACAAGGTACATATCAGGCAGGTCAATGTTTCCTCAGAGTAGTTGTATAGTGCACAATGAGATTTCCATTGGGGTGGCATAATGGAAGAATGAACGAGAAAGCTGTGAGGCAAACGAGAGAAACACAAGGTGAACAGTGTTCATACCATGCTTCCATCAAATCATTTTTCACTCCATTGGCTGCCCATCAAACACGTGACATTATGTCTTATCTAACCGCGTTAATATGTCATTCTCATGAGCCTTATCATGCATGCCCCGGCCCGGTATGGTAAGCCGCCGGCATTACCATGGCTGAAATAAATTTGCGACATATTGCTTATATATTGTGCCGACATTTGGCCCATACCGACCCAAGATCCCAAAAATCTTTTTCGGCAAAGATATGGGTGCAAAATTGGCGATTGGCCGCGTAGAATTTCCAAGAAGTTCAAACTCAGCCTCAGGCTAATCTTCGAGCGGCCCCACTAACCCCTCTCTGCAACTATTCAACATGGTCGAAGAGAACAAGGAACGCGCTCTCGACAAACTTGTCAACGACACCGCCGATTTACAAGTCAGTGATGGATCATTTTCTTTTCATAGCCTTCTGGCGTTGATTGTGGCGAATTCTAATGGGAGGCTATGTTCTGACTACCTGAATCTCTCGCACGAATTTTGGACGGCTGCCGAGTTCGCCAGCAAGAAGTTATCTTTGATGGCAAAACTTAAAGACGCATGGAACGTGAGGAAGTACCAGGCCATTAGGGACATCGGTGGGTCTCAATGGTCGACAAAAATGCACCCTGCTTGAACATTACATGACAGACTATCTCCAAGCACCAAAGCGATCATGTACGTTCTTATCGATACGAAAAGCCTCACTAACCCACTCATAAACACTAGTTACCCGTCTTTCTACCGCTGAGATCCAGGGTGTGTCCGACTTATCTGCTTTGTTGCTGATGCTTACGTCCGTCTATTGTCCTTCACAGCTACCCAGCAATCTTGGGCCGCGGAGTACAGAGGGGATGCCGTATTCGCCTTGCTCGATCATATCCAACGTTGTGTCTGCCCGCCCCCACGAGTTCATATGACCCGTGGCTCTCTCACAAAGCATGATCCTTATTATGCAAGATACACCGCCCTCATCCAGTCATCTGGTATGGGGAAATCTAGGACTGTCGACGAGCTGAGCAAATACGAGCTTGTAATCCCAATGGTCCTCCAGGGTTCGGGATACACGGGTGGGTACTGTTGTTGCCAACCGAGAGCAACGTTTAACGATGATGATTCCCTTTCCAGGCTATCCTCCCAGCGATCAAGATGTCTATGCTTTCCTTTCTAGGAGGTGCGGTTCCGAAAGAGAATCATTCAACCGTGCTTGCGCATTCCTTCAGGGGGTTTTTGAGGAGATACATTCAATAGTAAAGGGTGAAATCCGCCTTCCCGATGGTTTTATTGACGAAGAACGCCCGGTGGCCGAACAATTCAGAGCTGGCATGACGCACGGAATGACTGCCAATACTCATGGTGGATACCGCGTAGAATTTTACAAGAGGGCTGTACAGAAGGCGAATGCCGTACGTGCGATGCGATGTTCAGTTATTCCTCTCTAACCGAGAAGACAGCACATTGCAACTTACGATGAGCTCACAAAGCCCCATGATAACGTTGCAGGGGAAGGGTTGGATAAATTGATGCGAGGAGAGGATTACCAGTTGAACAAGACATTCCACGCTCTTTTCGAGGCCGTCAATAGATTTCCTACCCCTCAGATTCGCGAGTGCCAAGGAACAGAAAATCGAGAACCAGTTATCATCATCTCCCTTGACGAGGTGCACGGCTTGACGCTGTTGGAAAACGAGGTTTCGAACTTCATCCAGCTGCGGCGCGCCTTACGGGCGCTATCTGGAAACCGCGTCTTCACCTTGCTCCTCTCGACTGCGGGCAAATTGTATACATACATCCCTACTCCTGCCTTGGATCCGTCGCGCAGATTTCGGGAAGAAAGCTATGTATACACCCCCTTCGCAGAGCTAGGATTCGATCAGTTCGCGAAGGCGCTCAATTTTCTTCCCAAGACTTTGGAGGACCACAGGATGGACGTAGACCAGCCTGAGGGTACACCCACACTCGACATCAAGTTGTCCGAGATCTCGAAAGGAGACCACCTTTGTTTCTATGGTAGACCTTTGTAAGCAAATGCCATGCTAACTCAAGTAAACCATGTAACATGGGTGCTAGGTGGGCCACACGCTACATCTCTGGCGATAAGGCCGTCAGGGACGACATGATTACGTTCGCTGCCGAGAAATTGATGGGTACAAGATCGCTCCCGGACACCATGACAAACACCCAAGAACTCGCTTGCCTTGCGCAGCGACTTCCGCTCGAGTTGCTCTCGGTGTCATATAATTCAGATCCACAGAGCGTTCTCGTCCAGTCGCACATGAGAGTTGTCACGAGAGTCAATGGGAATTTGGAGACGATGTTCACTCTATCCCCCTCCGAGCCGATTCTATCCGAAGCTGCCTACATGTTAATGCACAGAAACGGCATGCGTCCAGCTCACGCACTCGAAGGCGCTCTAAGCGGCTTCTCCGTCCACGCGGGGGATAAAGGGGAGTTGTTGGTGATGCTCCTTCTCACATTGGCCCGTGACGAAGCTATCGGACCCGCGAATGAATTGGG
This sequence comes from Lanmaoa pseudosensibilis, assembly GCA_038092875.1. Classification (NCBI taxonomy): domain Eukaryota; kingdom Fungi; phylum Basidiomycota; class Agaricomycetes; order Boletales; family Boletaceae; genus Lanmaoa; species Lanmaoa pseudosensibilis. The sequence continues at coordinate 1,905 of JBBPRF010001181.1, read as the reverse complement.
TGAGCCCCGTAGTGGGCACCGTTGGTGCACGCTCAAAAAATTTCTCTCCGAACTCTTTTCCTCGGAAAACTATCATATCATCTCGAACGATCTCATTCCGGCCGTGGACCCCGAGGATAGCAAACTGTACTTCAGTCATTTCGTCAGGATCCACGAACACAAGCTTGTGCATGTCGAATGTCTCATGCGCTTGATGGTGCGAGGGGCCGCGACGCTCTGCGCACCTGTGCAGCCAGGTGTAGACTTGATCATCCCTTTCCTAGTCCGCGGCGACGTCGTGAAGCCAGACAACATCGGTCTCATCCTGATTCAAGTGAAGAATGACCGTTCTTACGGCGCCAACTCCAAGGATAAGGTCAATCTTTTCCACTCAATGGATCTTGAACCGCATGGGCTCTCGCCCGACGTCCCCGTCATTCGCTTTGTGTTCAGTATCGCCGCCAATGCAGAGACTGTGGAAGAAGTCACCCTCCCTGTGCAGCCTCGACGGACGCACGACTTTTGGGTGACTGGGCTTTCTTCCCAGGTTTTCAAAGTTGTCCACCACGAAGAGGATGGGCTCTGGCAGGGTCTTTTGAGTGCCTCCTATGGCTGGGAAGCAGTATACAAGTCAGAGTCAAAGGCTGTGGCGAACCTTCGGAGGACAATGGATCCTGGGAGTGCGAACAATGAGATGCACTGGACGAATTGGTGCGTGAATCCTCCGGATATTAAGGTGAGTCGACATCAAGTGTCGAGGTCCTTATTGAGAACGATGACCCAAGGGTGTCAAGAATGGTTTGTAATACTCATGACATGTTGCGCCAACGTTGTGCGTTTTCCGCAGTCTCCTTTTTTTCTTACGATATGTATTCTTGGGCAGCGCTGGACATTGTCGCTGTACCTCTTGTACGGACGTGAATAATAGTAATGTCATAGGTTGAGGGGCATGACTTGTCGAGCTTGATGCTCTCGATATCTGGGGAATGTCTGACTGACATGGTTGACATTAGTCTGGTGACCAGACCTTACTATGAGGCCATGAGACTAATGAGCCGTCGATATTGACATACTCGGCTACAATGCTTCCTAAAACCAACCTGCTAACCTCTAGCGACAGCCATGATCTCCTGTCACCCCAGGCCCGTTCAAGGCAACCGCAAAACATTCCAAGCTGCGTCCTTTCCCTGCGTCCTTTGTCTAACCTTTGTCCCCCGGGCCCAACAGTTGCCTTGGCTCGCCGGTCATTGCCCAAAGCGGCATTTCGAAAAGCCACGGGTTGTCTGGTAGCTTTTTACCGCTTCCTTTCCTCAACCTCTCCATTTCCCGTCACTGCCGACCATCCTCCCCCTGCCTTTTCCCAAACTTCATGCGACGCCCTCGTCGAGCCAAATCGTGACGCGCTTGGGCTGTCAGCCTCCCTCCATTTTACCCAACCCCCGGTGTGTTCCCCCTTTTGTCCTCCCACTGCACTTCTTCTATACCGGAGTGGGGAACAATGGGAATAATTGGATTTATAGGAGTCTAATCTAATTCCCTGAGGGTTAGCCAAAGGTTCTCCATTCAACCACTTAACCATATGAGTTGGTGGCTAGGGCACCAGAGATGGTTCAATGGTTCAATGGTTCAATGGGTTATGAGACCCGTTCGGTGGGGACCCTAGGGAAGACTGGGGTTCCCGATCGGGACGCTAGGGTTCTTAGGTTAGGTTAGGTTAGGTTAGGTTAGGTTAGGTTAGGTTAGGTTAGGTTAGGTTAGGGTTAGGTTAGGTTAGGTTAGGTTAGGTTAGGTTAGGTTAGGTTAGGTTAGGTTAGGTTAGGTTAGGTTAGGTTAGGTTAGGTTAGGTTAGGTTAGGTTAGGTTAGGTTAGGTTAGGGTTAGGTTAGGTTAGGTTAGGTTAGGTTAGGTTAGGTTTAGGTTAGGTTAG
>JBBPRF010001180.1:0-10316 GCA_038092875.1 Lanmaoa pseudosensibilis | reverse complement strand
GAAAAACGAAAGCGACCAAACACGCCGAGCAGCTCAGCCTCGGACTTTGATAGCAGGTCTATGGACGTCGAAGGTGGGCGTTCTCTGCGGGCCGCGCTCCGGCGCGCGTAGTTGACAACTCGGGCACATAGATGGCGGACGGCTATTCGTCGAGATGGCGTACTGTAGCTTTTGCGGGGACCACATGGGCGAGACGGTCCAGGAGTGCGAGGACTGCGGGGCATACATGTGCGAGCAGACGGACCCGGACGGCCCTGGTTGCATTTGCATGGGCACTCTCGAGCGAAATAAGCCGTTTCGCTGCATCGTGTGCGAGCCGAGGAATTGGAGGAAGCTGCGAGACCCCCCCAAGGGCGCAGGTGGCTGCATGCCGGTGAGTCTGGACTGCTGGCCGCAGCCTCACGTCTCACAGACCTCGCGCAGTACGGCTTCGCCGGTTACGGAGGAAGAAAACGGGCCAAGCTGACCTGGCCAATGGTCATGGCCACCGTCAGGCTGTCCACGCTGCCGGACAGATATCTCACGGATGCGCTGGCGCTCGATCTGGGGGTGCAATTCTTGCAGGCACCGCAAAACGTAGGCGTGCACCCCCGCTCAGTTTCACACCTACGACTCACCACCAATGTAGCTTTACACACCCACTATCAGCTTAAAACAAGGCGGCGAAAAGTTGGCGCGCTCCGTCTTGGGGGGAGCAGCGGCCTTCATCAAGCGCTCCATTCGGTCTGGGTTCCCCGCGAACACGTTCGTCGTGCTCGACACCCACTCGCGGACGGCAACTGGGGACTTACAGTGGGGCGGAAGCATGGCTTCGCCCAAATATGATTCAGCAAGCGAGGTGCTCGGCAAGTTTTGCGGTGAGGATTTCCTACGGGCGGTGAAGCAGGCGGCGGAGGAGGCGAGGGGCACACAACCGCCGCCCGGGAAGAGGTGGTACAACAGCTCACCATCCTCCAGGGGCGGCTGGAGGGGGCTGTTGCTCTCCACCTGCTCGCCGGCCATGGGCACAGAGGGCTCCTTCAATGACCTGAGGGCCTTCGTAACAAAGTGAGTAGGCCTGTGGGGGGGGGACCCAGCTTCGAGATGCTCACTGCGTCCATCAGCGACGTGTTCGACTTCGTCCTTGGTTTCGCCGGATCCTCTACCATCCCGGCTCAGATCAGAAACGCGTTCAGCCAAGTCATCGAGCGCATCGGCGTCGACAAGACTGCCGGGATATGGGACACCGTCATACGGGTGGTCGGCCATGACCTCATCCTTTTAGAGGTCAACACAGCGGTCGTGATCTATAAGGAGCGGGGCTCAAACGAGGTCGTGGCCCGAAAGATCGCGCGTCATAGCCCCCCCCTTCGACCCTGGGGTGTCGATTTCTGTGCCTGTGCGACTCCGGGCTGCGCTCGCACGCAACACGACTTTTTCGTACAGAATGCCGGTTTCAACGTGCGTATGACCTGCAGGTACTGCGGGTGGGTGTCTGCGTGGGTGAAGGAGGAGCATTGGAAGGAATGCGTCTTCAGGTTCGACAGCACGTTGCCAAACGTCTTTTGGCACAGCTACCCGCCCTCTCGCAAGCTGCAGAATATTTTCGTTGAGGTGTCGAGGGAGTCTCAAGGCTGCTCACGGGGCTGAGGCTGGGGGCAGCGGGGAATCGAACGGATAGACGCCTACAAATGTATATACACGCCCCATCCGTATGGGATTAGCCCTAGCAGTGTGCCTGGCCTGTTCAAATATTTCTGCCAAGGGGAAACCAAAGCCCCGTGCAACATCGGTGCATAAGTCCACATCAAATTCAGACGCGAGTGAAGCCAAACATATGGGCGCGGTCGCAAATCGCTACAAACAAGTATTCTAGCGATATAAGAGCGAGCTCGTAACGTCCTCGCCAAGACAGCTTTGTCCGCTTCACAAACTAACCACCACCAGACGTAACATCAACATGGTACACAAACACAAACGCCGCAGGGAAGCCATCGCAGCGTTTCTCATCCCATCTGTAGGACAAACAATCGGTGCGGACGACTGGTCTTCCCATGAGTCGAAGGCCGTTTGGTATGGTTTTCCGGAGGAGCTGGAGTATGCGCACCCCGAGGGGGGGACGTACAAACGCTGCCGAGTGGAGGCTTTCGTCAAGGAAGTCGAGGAAGAACTGTTGGGGTACCTTCCTCTACCAGAGAGGTATGCCGACGCTTGGGTGCAGTTGTGCTACACTGTGGTGTACTGGATGTCGCAGTGGAAAGCCTGGGTGGGAGAACTCAGGCGACCGCCTCGATCGGACGAGCAACCCCCCCAAATGGTGCAAGATTGCGTCAACAACAGCGGCGCTCGGTTTCTGCAATACCTCGTCATCCGGCGCCTCATCGTCGACGAGCTTCTGCAGCACCACATGTCGAAAGACCAATCCGATGAGCTGCGGGTGTTCGACGAATACCTGATTCGCGAACGGTTCAACTGGCTGTGTGCAGACTTCAAGGACGTTCCAGCCAAAAAACGCCACTTCCTTTGGCTCGACCCGGTCGCTCCACAAAACAAACGCATGTTTGGTGAGTGGAGGGTTTCGGACCTACGCCCCTCGATTGCTAACGACACTCGCTCTAGACTGGACAAATCCCGACCTCGACGTTCCCCAGGAAATGGTCGCCCCACCGCCGTCTCCCGGGCAGACTTGGATGTGGGGACGCATCAACCACTTTGACTTCCAGGCGTTGTTCGACCAAGATCTGTCTGACCTCACCGAATTCTACAACGATAAATCGCTGGAACGTCGCAAGGAGCGGCCGTACAACGCCGACGCCGCAGCACTTCCCGACCGCTGGCATGAATCACACGAGCCTGCGGTGCACTTTCTGACGGCGGATGAAGACGAGCACTTCAACCCCCCCGGGTGAGCGACGTCTTGCGGTACCAAATCGCCCTGCTGACTTGCACCGCAGTGGACCCCAAGTCGGGTAGGTTTCGGTGACCTCGAGCAAACCGCTCGGCCTGGGGGCTTGCTTATTATGTTTTTCGCAGCGCTGCCCCCACAGGACACGATTCTTCTGAGACTGGGGCCCAGGAAGAAGAACCGTCAGGGCCATCGTAAGTGCGAAAATGCTCTGTAAAGGGCATGCGCTGAGCGTCTTTGCAGAAAACCCACTCGTAAACGCAAACGTGTTTCAAACGATCCGTAGGCTTTAATGTAATTCAACAAACATGCATGGCTGAAGGTTGATGTTATTCAGAAAGCCCACTCGCAGGCGCAAAACAGCTTCCGCCAAGGCGTAGGTTTTCAAGCGGCGTGAAAGAAACATCAGCGACTGAACGTTGATTTTTCAGAAAACGCGCTGGTAAACAGAAGGAGGTCATCGATGAGGCGTAGGTTCCAGCTTTGTTCAAAAAGCACCCATGGCTCTGGGTTGATTTCCTTTTCTTTCTTTCGCAGTGCCGATGGTGCAGAAGGACAACCCCCAACAGCAGAGCCGCCGTAAGTGAAACAAAAAAGCACGCCGGGGATGCAAGCTGATCGCCATTGCAGAAGAAGGCGCGGCCACACACGCGAACCTGATTCCGATAATGCGTGGGTTCTCAGCTTCGTCCAACAGGCACCTGCGACTGACCATTCAGCATCCGTTTTCTTGTTTTCTTGTTTGTTTGTATCGCAGTGCCGCATGCACGGAGGAGCAAACTGCCCCAGCCGCAGCGGCGAATTCGGCAGCAGGATCTCCGTAAGTCTTACAACTCCCCCCCCCCCCCGAAGAGCCCGTTGAACGCCGCCTGCAGAACGACGGACGACATAGGCAAGGATGCCCCTGACGATGCATAGGTTTCCACTTCGATGACCCAAGCATCTGCGACTGAACGTTCATTTCTTAAGTGCTGTGCGCACGGCAGAGCCACCGTCTTCCACCGGGGCAAAACAGGAAGCAGGACCGTCGTAAGTGTAGCACAAAGTAGGCCGTACAAGCTTCCACTAAGCATCGGTCCAGACCCCCCGCCGATACGCCACCTCGTGGTCTTGTGGACAATGCGGACACGAGGACGGTCATCAATGCTCCAGTGGCGGATGTTGGGGGCGTTAACCTCGCACAGGCACATGAACGCCTTCAAAACTTGTTGGGGAACCTGTACGATGCGCATGCGTGGGGACAGCTCTTCGACTACGTGCACTGCGAGCCGGGGGTGGAGCCAACCATGGACGTTGACGAAGGCTTCAAGTTTGTAGCGGAGCAAACCGCGGTCCTGGACGACCATGCGAAGAACATGCAGGAATACCGTAACGCCACCAAATTATTTCTGTAAAAGTGCCTACTGCACCCATCCCTTTCTGCCCCGTCCGCCCTTGAATGTCGCCGTCGGACAGTCTTGTTTTATGCATGCCCGTATATTACAACCAGATATCATAACATGCCCCTGTCCTCAGCTGCTTCGTTGAAGGCGTCTCGCCTCGGAAGGCACCTCTGAGGAACCTTGGGCTCGAACAAATTTACAAGGCAAGTGTGCTGGGTTTTCACAAAGAAGCGCCGGGCAAAAAGCAGCATAGATTTGAGAATGAGCAGGGAATGAAAGAAACTGTTGTTTGGATAATTGTTCAGGCTCTCCTATACAGTACATAGAAACCTTATTTCGTACACATCAGTGCTACTGTGCTACTCGTCGTCCACCATCACGAATAACCGGTGTCATTTCGTCACGCCTGATCAGCCACTTCCGTTCCCGCCACTCGAATTTTCAACAGAAACTGGAAACAGATGTAGTTTTATGCAGCGGGTGCGGCATACAGCCACCAAGAAAGGTCCCCTCCAATACGGCGGAACATCTGCACGTTTAATCCTATTGCATTTTTTTGTACGCCGCGCTCTGCCACACCGATTTCTCACTGCGCCTGCCACCAACCCCTTGGGTTCTTTTTGGGTCTGTGTCACAGTTTTCGTATAATGCGTCGCATTTGGTAAAGAGGGGGAACTCCCATCTTCCTCCTCCAGCTGGCACCGTTCTGCATCGACACCCTGGCAATTGGGCAGCGCAGCCCAGTACCACCCAAGGAGTGAGCTCACCCCGCAAAGCAAGCAATCGGTTCAAATACGCAGCCCCCGTGAACATGCCTGCACGCGCGCGCAGGCGTGAACTGCTATTGAAGCGAGTGCAGGAACGTCTAATCCAACGGAGATCCAACCCCACCTCCCATCCGCACACGCCTTCACCCCCAGTCGCAGAGAGCACAGAACAAGCACAAAGAATCAGCAGGGTATCACGTTGCAGGTCACAATGTTGGCGAGGAGTACGACGTTCCCAATCACCAAGAGGCCATTGAATTAGCACCTGACTAGCGACCTCCCCGCCGCCTCACCACCGGCATGCAAAAGCCAAACAATACGCTACTCCCATTGTCTCATACCTGGCCTATCTAGAAACAGACCCTTGGAAAGCCCGTTCCGCCTCCTGTGCTCACGAATTCCGGCTGTGAAGCGGCATGCGAACCCAAGAAAACTGAACTCCTCGTGTTATATTACGACTGTGAGTGACACATGTGCCCTTACATCATCCCTCAACATAACATCCAATAGACTTTTTTTTTTTTTTTTTTTTTGAATCCGATTTATGTCCTGTTGGGGTACGCTACCCTATGTAGGACAAACCAACGTCTAGGTACATTTTATGGGGGCACCTGCGCCCCCGCCGTTTCCCCGATCATGTGAATGCCCCAGAGGGCAAGCTGAGAGCTTCCCTTCAGTCCTGCCGTTCCCGCCGGCCGGTTTTAGACGCAACGACCTATGAATCCACGGTGTCCCGAGTGATAATTGACGCAGTGTGAGAGGCGCTGACGTGACGTGACAGCAACGATTACTATGGTCAACAAGTAACCAAGTATGGAGGGGTGAGGTGGTGTGGGTAGAGTGAGTGAGTGGTATGGTGCCGCCGACTTATCCCCCGTGATGCCGTGATGGCATATCTCTCCTTTGTGTGAGCGCATGGGTGGCATAAGGATTCTATTGGGCTACGTGTTGCGTGTCTGTTGTTCATTGGATGAAGTGCTTGGTGGAGTCCCTGTGATGTATAATTTTCGCAACGGTGATAACGGCAGTCCTCTGGAAGCAACGGAGAGACGACGTAGTTGTAATATATATGCCGTTCCTTTGCCAATGGCATAGTTGGTGTGGTCCTTCCATCAAGGGGCATCGTCGAGCATAACTCCTAGGAAGCGATGTGTGCGCGTGGGTGAGATGATTGTGTTGCGGATTTTCAGCGCCGGTCTAGCTTTCGTTTTGTTCGTGGGGAAGTCCAGCAGCGCGAATTTAGAGGTTTCGAATTTGGAGCTGTGGTTTTCGGACCATTCGAAGCCTCCTCCTTGGCGTTCCAGCATGTCGTGTAGGATACGGTGGGTGGCGGTGAAGTTGTCAGAATATGCAAGCGTGCGCGCAGCCGCCACTATACAGTTTACCTTTTCGTACTTACATTCTTGTGGCACGAGCCATTCCTTTTTCTATCCGCTAGATACTAACCGTCCATTCCACGGACGCGATCATTCTTCGTATGCGAGTAACTCTACTCACCCTTTCCTTTCACCCTAGAATTACTGCTTTCGTACCACGTACCCTGATATAAATACCTACGAGTATATAGTCGCTCCGCTGAAGCGTCTCTCCCCTCAGTCCGTTGACCCGCGCAACGACTGAGGTGAGCCACTCCTCGTATACCATCCCTATATCAATGTACTTACGTCGTACCTAGTTTCCCTCGTCTAGGTAAATTCATACAGTCCGTTGACCCGCGCAACGACTGAGTTTCCCTCGTCTAGATATCACAGAAGTCTGGGCCGATGGCTACGAAAGCGGCGTCGTCTACGAATGCTAGCGTTAGTTCGTTGTTTCCCGTTGAGACATCAACTAGGCCCGAGTTGTAGATGATGTATAGTATCATTGAGAGCTGGTATCCTACGTAAGCGGAGGCACGTAGCAGCGTACGGGTGAGGTCTGCGCGGAAGCTAAGCGAGGTGGCGCGTCTCTTCTTCTTCTCGCCAACTCCACTAGCTAGCGCAGAACCTCGCTCGGGGTTTTCTTTTCTGCTCGTAGTCATCTTCAGCAACCAGAAACACACCCCCACTTCGTAGCATGCCAGATCCCAAGCAAGAACGCTGCCCAGACTATACTTTACCGGAGTTTGACGACGAAAGGCTCGTTTTCACAGTTGATGGCAAAACGAACCAAGAGGCCGTAGAGATTCTCCAACCCATATGCCGCCAAGATTGAAGCAGTGCGAACGGTCTGTAATCCCAATAACAGCGCAATAGTCCCAACTAATTCAACCCCCCTCACTCGTTACATATCCCCTCTCCTTTCCTCATTGCACCCATCCTCCCATCCCGATGCCACACGCGGGCGCTATTCCCATGTGGACCAACATCGGGACGTGGATTTCCCCTATCGCATCCGTTTGACACCCCCACGGTCAAACGGAACCCTTCTCCGCGGCGCTATTATTCACAACCGCGTGTCCACCCGACCTTGCTCATCGGGTGTGATCTCTCTATCGGACGCGTCGTCATCCCGTCTAAAAAAACAATCTTCGGGGATCATTGCCTTGACGCGTCGTAATCCCGTCTGGCAAACTCATTCCGCATCATAATCAACCGGGTTTGGTGCACGACCTTAGGTCAATGAGCGCTATTCATCATTCTCGGGTCATACCCCTTCGTTCAATGCTCCTGCCAAACCCACACACTCGAGAGCGCCTAGCTTTTCCAAACGGCCCATATCACCACCGCCCAGAGAGCATGCTGACGCTTTTTTGCCCAAACGCCCTCGATCCTTTCGGGCTGACTCCCAGCTACCCACAACCTTCTCGAACCACACCACTCACGAAACCCCATCCCTCGCACCCAACTCCCTCCCAGTCTGTGCTGTTTGTCTCGGGAAGCACAAGCACTCCGTGCCCGTCGTCTGTTGTGCAGCCAAGCGCACCTGGAATGACCAGTTCGAAACCTTCGTTGAGCATCCATCAGGCCCTCAGGGCATCCTGAATATGTCGACCCACCGCGTCAACGAGGATAAGCAACTCAAAATGTGACCTAAAGGTGTGAGGACAGGCCAACCTGCCAACCAGGCCATTCGGAAGTGTCGAGACCATATCGGGCAAGCAGACAGGTTCGTACCCACCGTATATGTATCAACTAGAGATGATGCAGAAGAGATCTCAAACTGTGAAACACGGAGACAGCAGTACGTATACTAGAGTCAATCGAAGTCAACCGTGTGCTCTGTACAGGCCACCGACTGGCAGCATGAGTGCAGCCCGACGCGACCACTTCATGCATTGGCACTTCAACAGACCCCAATACCACTCGTTTAGACAATCATTTGGCATATATATTTCATTTGATCTTATCTTTCATCTGTTAAAGAAAACACTTGCTGCAGCCGAGACTACAGCAGCAGTGGTTATAGTGGATTTTGAGTGCATTGTTTAGCCGGATACCAAAGTTGAGAGCTGGGGTCAGTGCAGGTTATTTGTGTATTCATGAACTGTATAGTATTAGATAACTTTATTCTCACGAGCGAGTTGTTCCCACGATTCACTTTGCAGAGAGCGCATCGTTTCTGCCCAACAAAACCCTCGCCCACTACCGTGGGAGTCAGGGATACAGGTTTCTACATTTCCAGTGACACAAAAGGATGCCGACAGAAGGCCAATTCTTTGCTTGCCCGAGACACAAAAAGGCGGTGACAGAACTGTTATCCGAGCCGTTACGACCATTTACCACGACTGCTGGCGCTTTTGCATACTCTTGACTGCATTGCTTGCTGACGTTTGAAGATACAGACTGTACAATCTTTTTTTTGGCTTCCTTTGTTTCCAGAATTGACTCTCAGTCTCATCATTTTCTGTCCTTATAGTGCATATCTACGAAAAAAGGGTTGTTTAGGGAGAAATTTGTTATCTGGTACGGATCCGGATGCGAGACCAAGTAGCCGTAGCGACATTTGAAGGTTACCCTGGCGACTCTGATCGTTGAATGAGTAGGAGCTGCCAGTAATTGATATGTGGTTGTGTTTCAGTGGTCCCACACTCATAGTTAGAACACCATGGTCATCGCGAACGGAGGGAACAAAGTATACTAGAGCCACATGGCGACGTTACAAAAATCAGTCTGGGCTAGAGCTGGGCTTCGACTTGAGTAGCATCTGCAGGCTCTCCATGATACGCTCAAAGAATCCCTTTTGCTCCGTCCTAAGGTGGTCGACCCTAGCCTCCAAGCCCTCTATCGCTCCATCCACTGCAACCACCCTCTGACCCAAGGCTGCCGTTTCTTGTTTGTCTGCCTTGAGCTCCATGGCAGTGTTCAAGAGGCTGAACACCGCATTCAACATGTTGGACTGGCCATGCTGCTGTATCTTGATATCATCCAGCTTGCCTTCCAAGTTGCCCAGTTGGGCTTGCATTGTGTTCGCTTTGGTTTCAATTCGCGCAAGTTGGTTGTTGTGGCGCCGAACCTCACCCCAGACCCGCTCAATAGGAATGCTCCCTTCAACACTGATATCAGCCCTTGATTCACCCATCTGGTGCAAAACTGTACATACTTGCATCAGCCTGAGCTTGGTTCTGGGCAGTCATGCCAAACGTGTCGTTGGAACTCGTGTTGGAGAGTCTCCATGACGACACTTGTTCTGGATCGATTATAACTAACCATCTACTGTTTTCTTTCAATCGTCTGATCCATCAGCTCACCGTTGGCACTGTTGGAATCATTCATCGTTTCCTGAGATGGGCAGTTTCGTGTCACTTTGCTTGCAAGATCTGGTGGGTCAAAATTGACCGCCATACTCAGGGTTCCCACGCCATTTTTCCAGTTCTGGTGACCGATCGGGCATGCGCAGTGGTCGCGAGCCGAAGCTCGGCAAGGGGTGGATTGCCAAGTGTGGAAATGACCACTCAAGGGGTTGCCACCCCGACGTCGGACTTTCAAGCTAGCCCGATCGTTGCTGACACCTCTTGCCTCGTCCCACTCGTCCCCCCGGCCTGCTGGTCCTCTGTCTCAGCCGGGCACGTTCGTCTTGTTGATACGCTCATTTTCATCGTCTCCTGACTCATCTGGAGCCTTCAAGTTCCCTAGTGAGACTTCCCCCTGTGCTTCGAGCATTTGTGCTCTCGTTCTGACATGTTCAGTCTTCTGACCGGTTCCCAGCGTTCTCATCCCTGGGTGCTGCCAACGTCAATCTGTGAGGCACGCTGACGAGTTTCTTCATCTAACGCCATAGGTCATATATGCACACTCGCATGTGATTCTTCTGCCTCAATTGACTCATTCTGACTTGTCATCGCATCCTCCTCATTGACCTGCG
>JBBPRF010001179.1:0-10336 GCA_038092875.1 Lanmaoa pseudosensibilis | reverse complement strand
TTGAAACCTCCTCCATCTCTATCTCCACCATTTCCTCCATCGTATCCTTGCCCCTCCAGAATGTCTCCCCAGTCGAAGCCAACGCCACGATTCCAAGCCCTCCGCCTTCTTATCGCAGCTCTGCTCCTCCCTCTGAGCGAGCTTATTCCCCAACTTCATCCGTGGATCCTATTACCAATGCTCCAGCTGCTGAGCAACCTCTTTCTCCTGCTCCTACTCCTCTCACACCTGTATCTATCACTACTTTACAGGATGCTATCATGTCAGTAGATGTTCCCCTCTTCGCCAACCGCCTCCGCGAAGACCCTCCCACCAGCGACGACATCGTCCTCCTTTCTGTCCTCCTCCACAATCCTCGTATCGCCTCTCACATTGAGCATTTCATCGAGACTGGCTCCCCCCTCAACGCACTTTACGGTGCTTACTTACAAAACGAAACTATTATTATGCACGCCAGTGTCCCTTCCCCCCGCGCTGAAGTCACTCTTCGGAATCGCTTCATCCTCAATGACGCCCGCAACGTCCAAGCCCAGCTATACATTGCCATGTACCAACTAGATATGCTTCCCTTCCTGGTTGATATTGACTGCTATCTGTTAGATCTCGCCTCCCGCGTCCGCCCTCTCACCAAGGACATCGCCACCCTCATCGCCACCCGTGAACAAGCTGCCGCCATCTCGGCTGGACATGAAGCTGCCATTCGTGTCGGTCGCCACCTTCCCATTTCCAATCCACCCGAACCCATGCGCCCCGCCGTCATCCCTGAAGAAGACAAAGAACCCCCGGTCGAACACATCGACCCTGCATACTTGGAACACGAACCACGCGAACCAGAGACCCCATCCACCTCGTCCTCCCCCCTCGATGTCCACGCTCAAGAAGCGTTACACTGCATAGAGACCCACAACTTCCACCCTTCTCCCCTCGCTCCATCCGATCCACGATACCCCCTAGCATGCTTTCAATGCCGGAGCCTCGGACACATGAAACGGGATTGTCCCGCCTACAGTTGCCCTTTCTGTCTCGCCTTCACCCCGGGTCATAACCAAACACAATGCCAGAACTACTGGTGCTCCCAATGTGGACGGCAAGCCCCCGGTCACCATGCAGACGTATGCATCTGGCATCGTCGCGACCACGCCACACCATCTTCTTCCTCGTCTTCTTCTTCACACCGGTCCTTTCGCTTCCACACCAGGACCTCTTCCAACAGCTCCCGAGGGTCAAACAGATCTTGTCGCTCGTCAGGACGCTCTCGTCCTATCCCTATCCCTCTGCCTATCAAGACTGAGCATCTCGACGATGTCTACGTAGACAACGACCCCTTCGATGACATGGCTTATGCCAATATGACTGGTTCTCCGTGAATTAGTCTCAGTGGGACTTCGACGGTAACGAGGGGGTAATGTTACGATTCATCCTGGACTACCTTTTCTTTTCCTAATCTTCATTAGCTATACGCTGTATTCTTACGAGTCGCTCGTTTGACTCCCGCCTCATACGCTTTTCTTCCACCTTGTCTCATGTGACTTTATCCAGTCAGCTATTGCTGTTTCCATCATGTGATTCTGCAGTCCGCAGTCATGACGCCATCGACTGCGCATTTCATTTCCGCTTTCTCATTTGTAATTCTAATGACGCGTCGCCTTCCTATTGGCTACTACTATCATACAACGCGTCACCCTTTTCCACTTACCACCTTTAGTTACCATTTCTCATGGTCCGTGCGCGGACCCCTTACGTATAAATACCTGCGCTCTCGCAGTAGAGATCCCTAGCTTAGACCTCCCTTGTCTTACCTAGTAATCTCCGCAATCGACAAGGTCCTTGTACCTTCGTTCCTTCAATCCTTGTCTCCACTCGCCCGCTATGCGTTCGTTCTTACGACCGTAGATCCCTTGAACCGAGGACGGTCGGTATTGCCTTCGTGCATCCGTACTCCGTGCCTACGTTGTCACTTCGTGCCCGATCACTGGACGACTCACTTCGCCACTTGGTCACGTCACGTGCCAGTGGATTCCCCCGCACCATGTGATCGCCTACGCATCCGTGGAAACCCTCAAACCCTAGACCCTTAGGACCTTCCTACACCTTCAAGGGCTATGTCCGATCCTACCCGGGTTGAGCGTAACAGACGACTCACTTCGCCACTTGGTCACTTCACATGCCAGTGGATTCCCCCGCACCACGCGATCACTTACGTGTTCGTGGAATACACTTGAACCTTCGACACTTAGGACCTCCCTACACCTTCAAGGGCTATGTCCGATCCTACCCAGGTCGAGCATAACAAAAGGTCTAAGCTCTCTCTTTGACCGGCTACTCCTACATAAGCCACCACCATTTCTCACTGACTCCCCTCTGATCCCTGTTGGCGACCTCGTCACCCCACACCCCCACCTGATTCCACCTCTGAGGATACCACCGAGGAGGACCACCGCCCCTTTGACCTCTTCACCTCCGACCTCACTCTACCCTCACGGGAAGAAACACTCGAAGACACTCAGTTATCCCATCAACTCTCTCACTCGCTCTCCATCCCCTGTGAGCCCACTCCTCCCTCTCCCACTCCCGTACAGCGTTCTCCTCTTTTCCAACTCCCTTCCCCGCATTCACCTCCACCGCCAAAACCTGCTATGTCCTTGAAACCTGTCGAACTTCGCCTCGGAGCACCCAAAGCCTTCGACGGATCCTACGAACGAGCCATTGAATGGCTCAACACCATTGAAACCTACCTTTTGGTCAATGTCGACGTGTACAACACTGACGCCAAGAAGGTCGTATTCGCCCTCTCGCATATGACTGAGGGATCCGCACACACATGGGTCGGAACATTCCGCCAAACCACCCTGACCCAAACCCCGGCTAACCTCGGGACTTTCCCTGACTTCAAAATGGCCTTTAAAAAGGCATTTGAACACCATGACACTGTCGGCAATGCTGTTGCCTGGCTTTTCACCACCCACATCGTCCCTAAAAAGGATGAACCCTGCGCCACCACCTTGATGAACTACATCTCTGAGTTCAAAAACAAAGTCACCCTTGCCCAGATCAAGGACAAAAATGTCCTGATCCGATACTTCGCCTCCAGCATTCCCCCTGTGCTCATGACCAAAATCATGGGAATGGACACTGTTCCCACTACTGTTGACACCTGGTACAACAAAGCTGTACACTTCCAGGTCCAATGGGACTGCACCCGCGAAATCACCCAGGTTAACAAGAAACCTTCGAGTGGTTACTCTTCTTTCTCCCCTAGAAACTCCTCCGCCCCCGCCAAAGATCCTAATGCCATGGATGTTGACGTCATCCAGGTAAGCAAGCTGACCAATGCAGAACGCCAATGTTGCCAAAAGGAAGGCCTCTGCTTCCGCTGCCAAAAACCAGGACATATGTCCCTCAAATGCTCCGCCTTTGCTGAAAAGCCGAGGAACAAATGCGTCAACAAAGTTGAAGAAGAAACACTTCCAAAGCTTGAAGAGGTTGAGGACAATGATGATAAAGAAAATGTTTGTTGTGTATCTTTTCTTTCGGATTTTTGAATCGGGGATCTGCTTCAATGCCAGACTCCTCTTCTCCCTGTAGTGGTGTAACCGTATCATCTCTTGTAACAAAGGCAATAGAAATCGCCATTCAAGTCATCGTACCTTCGCACATGCTTAAAGCCGTCAACACTCGTGCCCTCATCGATAGTGGGGCAAGCATCAACTGCATGGATTGGAACTTCGCCAAGAAGAACTCTTTTCCCATCGAGAAACTCAAGGAACCTCTCCGAGCCCGGAACACGGATAGCTCCTACAACAAAAGTGGCGACATTTGGCATGGTGTAACCCTCTTTATTAATATAGAAGGCATCGCCCACTGCATTCTTTTTCACCTCATGTCCCTCAAAGACAACATCATCCTTGGAACTCCCTGGCTCTCCGCTGTAAATCCTCAGATAGATTGGACCAAACAGACCATCTCCGTTGCGGAATCTTCCAATCAATCAAAAGAACTCTATGCCTCACACGTCACTGATATCAAGTGACACGACATCCATTATTGGGTACCACCTCCTGCACCTCCCCACCATGTCAACATCTTCGCCACTGAACAGGAGAAACTCTTCTCCTACAACGGATGGGAAGAAGAGAATCAATTCCTCTCCTGCGCCATGGGCAACCGAGCCCTGTACCGGACCATTCGGTTCAGATCCTGCTATGCTCCTCTCGGATCTGCCTGAGTTGCAAGGCTTACCCAAGCCACAGAACTCGCTATCTCCGCCAGGAAAGATAAGCCCAAAACCACGCTCCCTCCGGCATATGCCGAATTCGCCTCAGTCTTCTCAAAAGAAGCGACTGACCACGTTCCCCCTTCTAGACCCTATGACCATGAAATAAACCTTAAAGAAGGTTTCACCCCAAAGATAGGGAAACTCTATCCCTTGACCCCTGAAGAACGTGTCGCCACCGAAGCTTTCCTGGACGAGAACCTTGCCGCTGGAAAGATCTGCCCCTCGAACTCCCCCCAAGCCTCGCCCTTCTTCTTTGTCAAAAAGAAGGATGGAGGACTACGCCCCTGCCAAGACTACCACTACATCAATAAACACACCATTCGAGATGCCTACCCTTTACCCTTGATCTCTGACCTCATCGACAAGTTGAAGGATGCCAAAGTCTTCACCAAATTTGATGTCCGCTGGGGATATAACAACGTCCGCATCAAAGACGGACATCAATGGAAAGCGGTGTTCGTTACCCACAAGGGACTCTTCAAACCCACAGTAATGTTCTTCAGCCTCTGTAACTCCCCTGCCACCTTTCAGCGTTTCATGAATGACTCCTTCTGCGATATGATTGCAGGAGGCTGGCTCGTCATCTACATGGACGACCTCCTCATCTTCTCTCCTGACGAGAAAACTCACGAGGAACGTACTAAACGTGTCCTCCAATGCATGACAGAACTAGATCTCCATCTCAAATTGGAGAAATGCAAATTTGCTACCACCGAGGTTGACTACCTCAGACTCATTGTCAAACCTGGAGAACTCGCCATGGACCCCATCAAACTTGAGGGCATCTCCTCCTGGCCCATACCCACGACTGTCAAGGAAGTCCGCTCCTTCCTTGGCTTTGCCAATTTCTATCACTGCTTCATCCCGAGCTATTCAAATATCGCTCATCCCCTGATCGACCTCACCAAGAAGTCACTCCCCTGGTCCTGGACCCCTACATGTCAAGAAGCGTTCTCTACCCTGAAACGCCTCTTCCTCTCCGAACCAGTATTGCATATGCCAGATCTTGCCGCCCCCTTCGCCATTGCCACCGATGCCTCACAGAACGCCACCAGAGGAATTCTCTTGCAGGCCGACTCCAATGGAAATTGGCACCCTTGTTTCTATCTGTCGCAGTCCTTGTCCCCCACAGAACACAACTACAACATCTATGATCGCGAACTCCTCGCAGTCATCCATGCCCTCAAATCATGGAGACACTATCTCCATGGATCTCAATTCCCTGTCCAGGTTTTCACTGATCACAAGAACCTGATGTATTTCCAATCCCTGCAGGCCCTCAATCGCTGCCAAGCCCACTGGCTTCTCGATCTGGTGGACTTCGATCTCAAAATGATCCATATCCCTGGATCTCACCTCGTGGGCCCTGATGCCCTCTCTCGCCGCTATGACCACTTTCCCTGATCGGATCCTGATAATCAGGCCGTTACTCTCCTTCCCCCTTCCATCTTCGTTCGTGCCATTGACACTGCCCTCGCTGACAAAGTCACAGCAGCTTCTGCTGGCGACCCCCTCGTTCTCCAGCATCTCCAGTCAATTAATGAAGATATCCCCGCAGTCTTCCGCTCCCGCCTCTCTGACTGGCAGATGAAAGGATCCATCCTAATGTACAAAGGCCGCGTATACGTTCCGGACTCCAGGGACTTACGCAGGTCCATTCTCTGTCGCTGCCATGATCACAAGACCACTGGTCATCCCGGCTTCCTTAAAACCCGGCAGCTTGTTTCCGCCAAGTTCTGGTGGCCTGGTCTTGCCAGCCATGTGTGTCGTTATGTCAAAGGCTGTGCTACATGCCAGCAAAATAAATCGAATACACACCCCACGGTACCTCCGCTCACCCCAATTAAATCCTCCGCCTCTCGCCCCTTCCAGCAGATCTCATGCGATCTCATCACGGATCTCCCCGAGTCCTCTTCCTTTGATTCCCTCCTGGTCGTGGTAGACCATGGGCTTACTAAGGGGGTGATTCCTCGCCCTACGAAGAAATCCATCACCGCTGAGGAAGTAGCTTCCCTCTTTTTCCACAAAGTATACCTTCACTTCGGCCTTTATGACAAAGTCATCTCCGACCGTGGCCCACAATTCACCTTTGCCTTCACTAAAGAACTTGGTCACATTCTCAACTACGACCTCTCCCTCTCCACAGCATACCACCCTCAAACTGACGGCGAAACTGAACGCGTCAACCAGGAAATTGAAACCTATCTCCACATCTTCTGTGGAAATAACCCTGGTTCCTGGGCCAATAACATTTCCCACGCCAAATTCGCTCACAACCATCGCCCCCATTCCGTCACCAACCAATCGCCGTTCTATCTCATGATGGGATATGAACCCCGTGCCCTTCCCTTGGTAATCGCCGAATCTTCCCTTCCCACAGTAGCTTCTCGTTTGAAATCCTTGACCACCGCCCGTGACAAAGCCCTAGCACCCCATGAACTCGCCCGTCAAACGATGGCTGCCTGCACCCACCAGAAATTCACGCTGTTCAAACTTGGAGACAAAGTGTGGCTCGAAGCCCGCAACCTCAAATGCTCCATCATTAACCCAAAATTCGCCCTGCAACACGAAGGGCCTTTTACCATCACAAAGGTCTTATCCCCAATCACCTACAGACTTCAAATTCCCACGACATGGAAGATCCATCCGGTCTTCCATGCTTCCCTTCTTACGCCCTACTGTGAGAACGTCGTCCACAGATGGAACTTCCCGAAACCACCACCGGACCTTATTGCTGGGGAAGAAGAATATGAAATTGAATAGATCTTGCGTCACCGTGGAACACCGCAATCCCGTTCCTTCCTGATCCGATGGAAAGGATACACTGCTGAAGATGACTCATGGATCCCTGAACGGGATTTGAAAAATGCAAACTCTGCCCTAAACGCCTATAAAAAGCTTCACCCGTCCGTCTTCTCTCCCCAGCGCTCTTGAACCAGCACTACCACCACCATCTCCCAAATGGCCATTGAAACCTCCTCAGTCTCTATCTCCACCATTTCCTCCATCATCTCCTTGCCACTCCAGAATGTCTCCCCCATCGAAGCCAATGCCACCATTCCAAGCCCTTTGCCTTCTTATCGCAGCTCTGCTCCTCCCTCTGAGTGAGCTTATTCCCCGACTTCATCCTTGGATATTCCTGCCGACGCTCCAATTATTGAGCAATCTCCTCCTACTGCTCCTATCCCTCTTACACCAGTATCTGTCGCTACTCTACAGGATGCTGTTATGTCAGTAGACGTTCCCCTCTTCGCCAACCGCCTCCGCGAAGATCCTCCCACCGGTGAAGACATCGTCCTCCTTTCCGTCCTCCTCCACAACCCTCGTATCGCCTCACACATAGACCACTTCATCGAAACTGGCTCCCCCCTCAACGCGCTTTATGGCGCCTACCTTCAGAACAAAACCATTCTCATGCACACAAACGTCCCCTTCGCCTGTGCTGAAATCGCCCTTCAGGATCGCCTGATCCTTGATGACGCCCGTGACATCCAAGCCCAGCTGTACATCGCCATGTACCAGCTTGATATGCTCCCCTTCCTAGTCGACATAGATTGATACCTCTTAGACCTTGCCGCTTGTGTCCGTCCTCTTACCAAGGACCTCACAACCCTCATCGCTGCCCGTGAACAAGCTGCTGCCATCTCAGCCGGCCATGAAGCCGCCATCCGTGTCAGTCGTCACCTACCTATTGCGAACCCTCCTGAACCCATGCGCCTTGCCGTCATTCCTGAAGAAGAAAAAGAACCTCCAGTTGAACATATCGACCCCGCATATCTAGAACATGAACCTCGCGAGCCCTCCACACCATCCGCCTCTTCATCCCCTCTCGATGAACACACTCAGGAGGCTCTACACTGTATAGAAACTCGCAACTTTCACCCCTCTCCTCTAGCCCCATCAGACCCACACTACCCCCAAGCGTGTTTCCAATGTCGTAGCCTGAGGCATATGAAACGCGACTGCCCTGCATACTGCTGCCCCTTCTGCCTCGCCTTCGCCCCCGGCCACAATCAGACCCAATGCCAGAACTACTGGTGCTCCCAATGTAGGCGACAAGCACCGGGACACCACGCCGACATCTGCATCTGGTGACGTCGTGACCACACTACTCCATCCTCTTCTTCCTCTTCTTCTTCGCATCGGTCCTTTTGCTCCCACACATGGACCTCCTCCAACAGCTCCTGGGGGTCAAACAGATCTCGTCACTCATCAGGACACTCTTGTCCTATCCCTATCCCTCCGCCTATTGAGACTGAGCATCTCGACGATGTCTACGTAGACAACGACCCCTTTGACGATGTGGCTTACGCCAACATGACTGGTTCTCCGTGAATTAGTCTCAGTGGGACTTCGACGGTAATGAGGGGGTAATGTTATGATTCATCCAAGGACTACCTTTTCTTTTCCTAACTTCATTAGCTATATGCTGTATTCATATGAGTCACTCGTTCGACTCCCGCCTCGTACACTTTTCTTCCCGCTTCATCTCACGTGACTTTGTCCAGTTGGCTATTGCCGTTTCCATCACGTGACTCCGCAGTCCGCAGTCATGACACCATCAACTGCACATTTCATTTCTGTTCTTCTATTTGTAATTCTAATGACACGTCACATTCTCATTGGCTCCCGTTATCGTACGACATGTCACCCCTTTTCCACTTACCATTCTTAGTTATTATCTCTCATGGTCCATGTGCAGATCCCTTACATATAAATACCTGCGCTCTCGCAGCAGAGATCCTTAGCTTAGACCTCCCTTGTCTTACCTCAGCATCTCTGCAATCGACAAGGTCCTTGTCCCTTTGTTCCTTGTTCCTTGTCTCTCTTCGACTGCTACGTGTTCGTCTTTACGACTGTAGATCCCTTGAACCTGAGGACAGTTGGTATTGCCTTAGCGCATCCGTACTCCATGCCTACGTCGTTACTTCGCGCTTAATCGCTGGACAACTCACTTCACCACTTGGTCACTTCACATGCCAGTGGATTCCCCTGTGCCACGTGATTGCTTACATGTCCGTGGAATACACTCGAACCTTCGACACTTAGGACCTCCCTACGCCTTCAAGGGCTACGTCCGATCCTACCCGGGTTGAGCGTAACACGCATAAGGTTGTGGGTAGATGCCCAATCATGGAAGTTGGACAAGCTCTGCACCATCGCTGTGCTGTCTTGTCTAGAGAAAAAACCAAGGGATTTGCCCAGATCACCCTCGAGAAGTACCTCAATGACGAGACCACAGAGGTGAGAAATGCCTCAAACGTTGTAACCAGGGTAAAAGAAGAAGCAGCATGGCCAGCCTGGGTTTTGTTGTAACAAGAAATCAAGGCTTATTTCCAGATCAACATTCTCGCCCATGAGTTGCTCCGAAAGCTTGAGGCCCTCAGGCAAAATGGGCACCCAATTGACCTCTTCCTGCAAAGGTTTGAGGTTGAAGAGATTCTTGATCTTTTGTTACGCGAAGCATATGACAATGGAGATATTCCTAAAGAGTAGCACTAGTTAGGCGATACTCACAAAGAGACTAATGTCCACTAGCCTACAAGGATAAGGAGTTCAAGGACAAGGGAAGTCGAGTGAGGATTGACTTAGGACACAAGGTTTGGAGTGATTCAAGATAATGCTTGTATTGCATAGATCAAAAATGAGGAATACAAGTAATAGGCATATGACTTATATCGTGGAGACCAGCATGCACAGACCAAGAGATAAAGAAGACATAAATGGAAAAAAAGGTTTATAGAAGCATGTGGAAAGCAGGGAAGACTAGCTGTTGTGAGAGAAATGGTGAAGGAGGCGTAAGTCCAATGATAAGGTCAATGAAAAAGACAAAAGAAATACAGAGAGGTAGTGTTCGTAAGTAAAAGGTAGGCAGTGTAGGGTTGGCTAGGGATGCCTCTCCAAGTCATGCGAGTACTGTTACGACTTGTTGCCCTAACAGTCATCCGCTATTCTTTTTCCTTCATCGTTCCTATTGTCACTTGTTACCTTGTCTTCACAGACACTTTCTTAGTCTTGGAGCTTCGCTTGGTACCCTATGCTCATCTCCTACAAGGGAGG
>JBBPRF010001178.1:0-10347 GCA_038092875.1 Lanmaoa pseudosensibilis | reverse complement strand
GCAAGTCATCCAACATCTCCCCGACTCACCGATGATAAACGGACGTGTTTCACAGGTGCTCTTCTAATTACGAACCTATGGTCCATGGCCCACGATGAATCCAAGTATCCCAACTCACACAAGTTCATGCCCGAGCGATTTCTCAACGACGACGGCACCATCCTACCGAACAACACCGAACACCTCGCATATGGATTTGGTCGGCGCATCTGCTCTGGCAGATATTTCGCAGACACATCTGTATGGTTAACGCTTTCCAACGTGTTAGCCGTATTCTACATTTCAAAGTCCAAGGATGCCAATGGGATGGAGATCCCTGTGGAACCCAAGTTTTCCAGTGGCGCCACTGTGTGAGTGATCAGTAGTACCTCTGTTTCTTGATTATTTTGACGCGAGGTTGATGGGTATGTAGACATCCCCTTCCGTTTGCGTGCAGCATCGTACCTAGAGTGCCTGAGATGGACGCCGAGCAGCTGGTGCGGTTGATTACCGCAAGCACAGTGTAGAGCAACGAAGGGCAAATCTTGACGGCGTTGTCGAAGTTAGCTTATGTCTCAATCTTATATTTTTGACAGCAAATGGATCGGAAGTGCCCAGCCGTATTGATATGTTACGACGCCATGCAGCAAGCCTTGTCAATGTCGGAGCGATATGCAAGCGGGGTTATTATTCCTGTCTTGAGATTACTGCTGCGAAGTGAAGCAATGAGGAGTCGATACGGCAGAACATTTCATAATGCATAACATCGGGACCGCCAAAAACCTTGCATTATTTATGATGTTTATGCATTACAAGCGCAGACTGATCTTGCTAGCATGGGACCAAAAGCTTGCCGAAAAATTCTCGCTGGATGCATCCCATGAATTTTCAGTATCACATTATGCATCGTGAGCTAGTTTACCAAGTAATTGAGTAACTACCGGACTTGACAAATGTTGTGAACTTAGTTCTAACTTGTCGCATTCCCACATCGGACGGCCACCAGATAGAAAGTTCAAACTTTCAAGTTCGAGCTCCCTGTTTATGTCTTCAGCACCGTACGGTGTCCTGCCTACTCACGACGACCACGATTCTTCCAACCGTCGCCAGTCTAATCCGCTCCTGGCACGGATCCCACCATCGTTGCGTCGGTGGTGGTTAAGACGACCGGCATCCTCGCACACGCATACTGGAGCAATGATACGACCTCGCACATTCTTCAACATCCTAAAATTTGCGATACCCATCACTCTGCTTGCGCTCTGGTGGGTCTGGCACTCATTCGAGCCCCATCTCCACATCGACCTTGTCTTCTATGACCGCAACTGGATTGCCAACGAGATTCATCCTATCACGCCGCTCTCGGGTTGTTTCAACCCAGATCGGGTCAGCTCGTTGTACAATGTCACTGAGGAGCTGTACGGTAAGAAGCGGTTCGAGGTCCAAGCAGGTGTCCCCATGCGAATGGGCATGGACTGCTATGCCCTTGCTGGCACCGTCATTCTACCAGAGCACGACTCCCGTCAAGACGCCTGGATACCACCCGAAAATCGTAACCAGTACCACACCTACTGGCGCACAGACCTCGTCCCGCTTGGGGAACGCCAAGAGTTCATGCTCAAATCCTTTTTCGCCACTCAGAACCTTCCCCGCTCCCGCCTCGTCCTCTGGTCCAACGGCGACCTGAGCGAGAACCCGATCGTGCAAAGATACCTCCAACGCTACCCCGAGTCGTTCTCCCTCGGTATCGTCGATATTCCCTCCCTCGCCAAGGGCACAGCTATGGAAGCAAGCAAGCTTCTTCGGCTGAACGACAAGAAAGCATGGGTCGACGGTGACCTCGTCCGTCTGCTTGTCATCTGGCACTTTGGCGGTATGTGGATCGACATGGACATGCTAGTCACACGCGACCTCGAACCCCTTCTCGAGCACGAGTTCGTCACGCAATGGGACTGTTGGGGTAACGTCCTTCCTCCTACCATGTACATTATCGACTGACATCCGAGTACCTTCCTCCACTCTACCCTTTTTTCGGGTCGCACAGGCAAAGCTTACCAAGCGCTCAACGGCGCTCTCATGCACTTCAAACAACACTCGCCCTATCTCTGCGAAGCATTCCATCTCATGGCCACCTCCACCCCACCTCGCTCGCCCTCGACAGACTGGGGCGCGATCCTCTACCTCCGACTCTGGCGTCGTCTCCTCGCCGCATCGATACCCCCGTTCAAGATCCTCCCTTTTTGCTTCAGCGACCCCCTCGCCTGTCGACTCGACAACAGCGTCCCTGACCCGTTCACGCCCGACCGTGCAGATGGGCAGTGGACGGCTGGGTACGGCTTGGAGGAAGGCGGCGGGCTCGACCTCGCGCTGCAAAAGATCTTTGCCGTGCATTTGCACAATCGGTGGGATAAGCCGTTTCCGAGGGGTGGCTGGGTGGAGCGGTTGCTGCTTCGCCGGCACGACGAGGCGTTGGCACAGAAGCTATCGCCATACGAGGAGACGCTGTAAGTGGTGTAAGGGCGGGGAAGTTTTGGGATGCGGTTGATGGGGGCTGTGTGGTCCTGGAAGAAAAGGGGGGGAAATGCGGATCGCTATGCGCTTACTATCGACGCTCACCTACGTTTTCGAGTCCCTCGAGCGGAGGCAGAAACGATACCTTTATACCTTATGACATGGTGGCATATCTGCCATTTGCTTGCTGCTTCTGCTTCTGTTTTCGATGTCATTACGTTTAGACACGGTCCCAATGTAGGGCGAGATTCCGACAGGAGACCATGAGAGGAGAGGAAACAGAAGGGAACTATCTAGGTTATTTCATGAAAGATATCTCGAACTTGTTGCATCTTCCTAGCTTACTAGATCCTTCCATGCTGTACTTGCTCGTTATCGATTATCATCTGGCAAAAAAAACGAAACGAAGATCTAGACATAAGAGACAAGTCCGAGATGGATCTACACATAAGGTCGTCTGATGAAAAAGAAAGAAAGAAACTATTGAGGGTAACGTCCCCAATACATAGGGGACGGCGGTGGCGACGAGAACGATACAAATACACTGCACAAAAAAAAGGCTAACAACTCCAGCGCTTATGCATACGAATACGATCCCCATCCTTTCCTGCTGTGTGGTCTATGTACATTGAACGTGCGGTGGTGCGCTGTGGACTCGGGGTGCGACAAAAAGATAAGAGAGAACGAGAGAAAGAAGACGCGCCCTCCAACCGAATCATCGGATCAAAAAGCTGTGTGCTACAGCGACCGCGCACACTGCTGCACATGCCAGGAATCCAAGCGGGTACCCCGACGGATCGTTCTGCGTGCTCGCAGACCAGAGCTATCAACGGGTGGACGTCACGTCAGCGTCCGAGCACAAAGGCAAAAGGGAATGAGAGAGGGAGAGGGAGACTCACGTAGCCTCCGAGAATCGGCCCAAAACAACGCGCAAGGCTGACGATACTTTGTGCAGCACCATTGGCAAAGCCGATCGCTGCTGGCGGTGTCACTAAAGAAGAGCAACACAGTCATCGATAGGCGGGCATACAAGAGAGAAAGGACGTACTGTAGTTCAGGAGGATGGCCACTGCCGTGTAGGCAAACGTGTTGCCACAATACCGAACGGCGCTGTGCATTTCAGTCAGTCTGGGATTAGGCAAGGATCGGCTAAGGCGCTTACGTGCTGACAGCGAGCGCTGAGGATGAGAGGAGACCGTCAGACAGGGGATGGTGGAATGTCATTGGTGGGGACTTACCAGCCATGAGAAAAAAGTTGCTGTCGCCAGTGGCACTTGCGAAGACGCGGTATAGAATGACGGTGAGGTAAGCAGGAATGAACAAGAACGACCCGAGGCGAAACATCGCCATATGCGAGAAACGTCCACGGGGAGGGCTAATGACACATCAGAAACTTGGCGGATCGCGAGTAAGACGTGTGCACGTGCCCAATATTTCTGAAGGAAGGGATTAGCACCAAGATATGGGAGAGGCGAATATACAAGTTACTCACGGATAGAGGTGGAATTGGTAGACGATCTGGAACAGACACATCAGAGCAACTGCAAAATACAATTTCAGCAGTACTCCAGTTCGAGATGCCAACAATACGCACTCAATTGCGAAAAATCTCCAGGGTTCAGGTTCAACCCTCCAGATCCATAGTCGCTGTCATCCTCTTCATCAGCCCCACTGCCAATCCGAAAAATATTACTCGACTCACCTGACGAGATACGATAGGAATACTTGATCGTGCGTCGTGCTGTGCAGCGCTAGCAACCCATACTGGATGATGACCAAGATAGGCAGCTGGGACGCTAAGGAAGGGGGTTTCTCTGCCACTTCATCCGCAGCCCCAGTCTCGGTACCAGAGATGGCGTTCGCTGACCCGTGGCGCTCAAGAATAGGAGTTAACGCTTCTGATGGCTCTGCTTCGCGCAACTGTGCATCAAGCACAGCAGGGGGCGTTCGGACACCCGTGTGGGCAAAGATACTTGGGCCAGTCGCGGATGACCGGCGGGAAAGACGGGCGCCCCCGAGTATGGATGAACTAAACGCAGAGGTCCGCGAGACAGAGCGTCCGGGGATACCTCGGGCCGACGCGAACATAGTCACCGACGAACGCGGACCAAGCTGCGACGAGATCGTTGCTCCGTCAATACTCCGCGCATCCGTTCTCCCGCGAATCGTCCCAAAGACGTCCTGGTCTTCGACATCCTCTTCGCCATCCAACCTTGCCTGTTCCTCGTCCATTGGCATGCCGGTGTCCAAACCGTACTGCTCTTCGTTGTCGACATTCATCGCAGCAGCAACCCACAAGTCGGCGATGTTCGTCACCGCGTTTTCGTTCGCTATGAGCAATCGTTGCGCGAAGTTGAGCTCTGAACCCTCATAAGACGACGGGTGGCCATCAAAGTAGGTGCTCCGCAGGCTCTTGAACGTGCTCGCCATACTCCTGCGTGGCGTGATTGTGTTCGCTAGTCGGCGTCTCTGATTGCCACTGTAACCATACGCGGATCCGTTCGCCCGGCTCAATCGTTGTCTGTTTATGAGCGGAGATGAAATCAAAGGGACAGATGGTGTGGTGGGGATCTCCGCGGGATGAATGACTGGTGAGCTTGATCCGGTATATATAGAGAATGAATACGAGATTTTCCGCTTAAGGGTACCGAGCAACCCTGTAGGTTGTTCATCTTCATAGGGCTCGTTTATAATCTCGTCTTCCTCAGGTATTGGCGACTGCTGGTTGTCGGGTTTCTCTGGGGGGAGACGAATAGCGCCTTCTCTTGGCCCTCCATCCCGACCAAGGGAAAGCGATAAGATCGAACCTATGTAGGAATGAGCGGGAGAAGTAGCGTGAAAGGGTACAAGCGCCACACCAATCAATGTAATGCAGCCAGCAATAGCGCATGGCAAGAAGTACGGGTAATTTATGAAAAACGGGATAGGATCAAACACCTGTGGCCACTTTTCCGCAGGCCGCTCGACTGAAATGTACATTTGAGGGGTTGAAAACGATGATCAATCACGAAATGACGCACATGCTCCTCCGACGATGGCGCCTGCGACACCTCCAAAACCCCAACAAAAGCTGCAATGAAATATACTGATTAGTAACCGTGTGTGAGACACGCATCGCAGGATTTGGTTACCCCATGATGGCATATGCTCTGCCTTCGTTGGTGGCGTCGGTTACGGTGGTAACGCATCCGCGAGCCACGCCGACTGCACCCGCAAAGACACCTTGGAGCAACCGAACAGCGAGAGCCTGGCGGAACGATGTGCAAGTGCCGAAAATCGAAACAGTGACCGCACTCCCAAACAAGGAGAAAAACAATACAGTGCGGTGACCATGCTTTTCGGCCACAGTAGCCTGAACGACAACAGAGTGAACTAGAGCGGCGCCCATTGAAAATGGTCTGTGCATACCCATAGTAGAGAGGTGAGGAATTGCGTGAGAAAGAATGCAGCCACTGGACGAGCAGGGTGAGTGCATGCCCGAGAATGAAAGCCCGTGCAGGCAGACCTAGAATGCCGGTATAAAAGGCAATATCTGATTCCTCTTGAAACTCGTTGAACCCTAGAACGACCAAACGCCTCAGAGGAGTCACAGGATGTCGTGCCAGATGAAATCATACCTCTGACCATGAAGAGCAAGAACGGCATAGATACGTTTGCGGACAAGAACTCCCCGAGCATAGTCTACACGACGCTGAGAACCGTGGTGGAAGCTGGCGATAGGCGCACTCACAATGGACAGCACGATCATAGACAACACCGGGAGGGGTGTTGAGTCCGGTTCCCTGGCATGCAGTGCGCTCGGGATGGGCGGTCGCTCTGTGGTTGGGGACTTGACACCATGCTCT
Organism: Lanmaoa pseudosensibilis; assembly: GCA_038092875.1. Taxonomy (NCBI): domain Eukaryota; kingdom Fungi; phylum Basidiomycota; class Agaricomycetes; order Boletales; family Boletaceae; genus Lanmaoa; species Lanmaoa pseudosensibilis. The sequence goes on along the minus strand of JBBPRF010001178.1, from coordinate 4,012 downwards.
TCGTCCTGACCCACCAGCCTGGACAGGATATTCGGCCGTATCCAGGAGGGGCGCCGCGACAGCCTGCGCTCATGGGGGTCTGAGGTCTCGCCGTCGTGCTGTATTCCAAGCGCGTTAGGGACACCAAACGAACGTCTTGACGGCGACGACATGTGAAGTTGGCCTGGCCGAGGGACCTGTGTGGATGCGCGTGAGCCAAGTTTTCGAGCCATCGTAGTGGTTTAATGTTAAATAATATGCTCGGGATGCCTTTTGGCGCTGCGGTCAATACGCGCTTATGTAATCGAACAGATGAAGATGGTGTCGTCGTCGAGCCGGCGGGCCATTCGCACAAATGCCTATCGCCAGTATGGAGTCAAAGACTACAGAAGGAGGCAGTAGAAAAAAGTTTGAACCAATGCGCGAAAACCGCGCTTCAAATCGGTGGATCCTCCTTTAAAATTTTATAGTTCCTGGACACCGTCAGCAAATTGATAAGATAACGATATTATCGAGGACTTGTAGAATTCGGGACACAAGCTGCGGTCGTCCTATTGGACGAGAGCTACACCAATCCACCTAGTTACGTGTCGTCTCCTGTCACAGAAATGGAATATGACACGACCATTTTATCCGTACGTATACTTAAGAGTAATCCATCGACTGGGACTCGGACTCGGACTCTGAGACCCATAATCGTGGGAACTCTTTTCAGAATTGTGGCCAAAATGGTTAAGTACCCCTATCATCATACCAGGAAGGAATTTCTATCGGTCCTTTTCCGCGACGTCCAGAGTGTGACAGAAACTTTGTCCAGAAAAGTGATACTGTACGAGCTACACGTGGGCTTTGTCACTGCACAGAAATTTGCCAAATTGCCATCTGTTCAGGGTTAGGAAGTTGGTTGGATCGGAAGCCTATAAGCGCCACCCAAGCATCGTGGAAACACTCCTCGGTTCGTGTTTCTTACCCCCATAAACATTATTTCCAAGACTCACCGTTCCATTGCTGACAGCCGATACGATGAAATAGCCGATATTGCTACGTTTATAGCATTCTGTTCAAGGTGTCGAGTCCGGCTACATCTGATATTTGGATTCCCAATTCAAAAGTGCGTGATGCTCGACGCTCGTGTGTGGTCGGCACTTTTATCGAACACTGCGCAACCGTCGGGCCCACTTTGAATTTACATCTAATAGCTTATACACTAAAAGGTATCACTTTATAGACGACGACTCGTCGCAATGTTTCGAGTGAATTGTCGCCTCTGCGTCTCTCCCAAGCCTCAAGTCCCTTGAATCGACGAATAGTTTTTTGATTCGGTTCCAGACACGGAGTCCTTCTTGTACCCATCCTTTATGAACTCACTCGGTCCATTCCCCAATTCTCAAACTCGATCCCCGTGGATTTTCCGTATCCTTGGCCATTCCGGTGCTGAAGGCTGTTCGATCTCCAGGGCTCCGGAACATATACCACCACTCGTTTCGTAGACAATCAGGGAACCTTGATGAGCTCTGAATTCGTACCTTCACGGGCTCCATGACGTCGATTTATACGATCAATAACATTACTAGGTCCTGCGGCATCTTCTCAACCTCGCGAGTCTGTTGGCTTTCAAAAACCACCGCAACGCGGCCCTATGCAGCATGCTTGTCGACGATCCCCGATTTATTTATCATTGCGAACATTATGCCATCTTCAACTGGAAACTTGCTAGATCCCACCACTCCTCAAAACTCCCAACACATCTTAAGCAAATCTGAGAACGATAAGATCCAGGTCTATCCACTCACCCAGATTCCAATGCTGCTAGCGTTCCGAGCTCTTGGTCGAATTTTACCACTCATGCTGTACTGAAGGTGACATACGCAGGCAAGATGAACGGGTGTGGAAAAGAGGGGCTCAAATGATTGATAGGCGACCTGAAGCAGCGCCGCTGCTCAAGGCAACACGAGGTACCTGCACACGAAATGATCCATCGACTCATTTGATCGAGCTGTTGCCGTTCTGTCGCTCACCCTTTATTTGACACTTTATCCATTAGCCAAGACAAGTAAGAAGGCGGTCGTCCCGCTTTCAACTCTCCTACACGTGTACGAATGTCGTCCGGACCATCAGAGATGGCTGTGAGACATGGTAAACGGTATGTGGCGAATCCAATTTCGTAGAACATCGCAGGCGCACATCTGTGGGTTCTTGTGTCAGAATCACCATGTGCGCCACTTGTATCGTCGTTGTACAAGCAATGTGTGTTTTTTTTAGCTTTTCGTGGATGTCGTCGAGGGTCGTCGTTTGGAGTACCACCATTGGTGTAAGTGAGGGAGTTCTCCCTAAACAATGGAATATTTCACAGTCGACATGAGCTAGTTTATAGAGGACCAGCCAACCATCAAATCTCGTCAAGTTCGTCATCGGGGGGTAAATTTTCACCTTCCAAACGGGCTGCGTGGCGTGTGGAGGGAAGTCGCAGGGCCAATTTGAGACGATCTACCTTGTTTCTAAGGCGAGATTTGAGTGGGATCTTCTTCTCCACCCCGAGCCAGTGATACAACTCAATCTGACAATCGAGATCAGCATTCCGCATGCACTTGAGGGGTTCAGAGTCGAGAATAAGTATATATAAGTTGTATTGAGGGGAAATAGCTATCTTTGGTTGCATTAGTAGCCATCTTGTCGCCCGCTTCCTTCTGTGCGGCAGCAGCTGTGCCCGTCTGTGGCGGATGAGCTCTTCTCGTCGTAGCTTCAGTACGATTGAGATCGATACAATGTGCCTCTCGTCGACTGGAGTTCGAGTCAGAGGCGTTTCTTGAAGTGGTCAGCTCGTTCGCAAGCCTGGTCAAGATGCTCCTCCACCTCTCGAAGCTTAGTAAGTATTCTCCACGCCCAGGCTCTGGTGTGACTCGGTAAGTGCAGCTTGATCTTCTCAGTTGAGCTACGACACAGCTTCAGCGGAATAATGTCCACAACCAGTGCATCATTTTCTTTGTTATGCCGTAAAGGTGTGATGGCGGGCGGGGGCGAAAAAGTGCTGAAGCGAGAGACGAAGCGAGCCGACGTCGAGGAAGCGGATCAAGATGCGTAATCGCGCGATTCCGCAGCTTGTCGCCCGCCGACGTCGGAGCCCGAAAACCCTCTTCCGATCTGAAAAGACAACCGCTTGATGACACTTTGTAGGCCATTCGAGAGCTATGATTGGAGGACGGGGTTAGTTACTCTCTGAGGCTGCCTCCCCCTCGGGTGTAGTTTTTTAGATATGAACGGCAAACCGTCGTGCCGATGCCGTGGTCCGAAGCTCTCGTGATAGAGGCCCTTACCTTGCAAGAGCGACGTGGGTACGCCCACTGTGCTCGAATCACTTTGATCCTCTCAATTACTCCTTCAACGTCATCAGAACCGATTTTTTATTTTCTTTCTGTAAGCTGGGGAACTGTTCCTCAACAACACCATATACAAGCAACAAGGGCCTAATTCCAAATTCCGCTCTGATAACCATATAACATGACGTATTTCTAGCAAGTTCTCCTGCACATGCTAAGCCCAAAAACCGCGGTTCCAGTTCTACCTAACCTCTACCACTCAGATGGCGTGGGACTGCGCTCGCCTGCTTCGCAGGTTGCGCCGATCACCACTATGTAGCTTCTTTATTGGTATAAGACAAATAGTTTACATGCTAGCTACTTTGCATGATATCGATAAAGAAGATGCGCAGAAAAAAAAAACACACTTGTCACCCAGCAAGGACGAAACCTATGTACCATTCTAAGTAGTCAGCGATAGAACATTGGAAAATCAGAAACGACAAAGTTTGCTTATGCCAATTGTCCAAATCGTCAGAGAGTGCGAGTTCCTCGGGTACATAAGACTTGGATTCCAACATCTAGACCTCACGTCCGCTTGTACGGCTTAAGCAACAACGGTAACTGCCCCTTGCTCGTCGGACCATTGCGCAAAAAAGGCTGCTGCACGGCCGCTTGCTTCTTGCCGATCTCGCTGGCAGGCACGGCAAGCTCGAATTCGAACGCCCGTATGAGGG
>JBBPRF010001177.1:0-10353 GCA_038092875.1 Lanmaoa pseudosensibilis | reverse complement strand
ACTCACCATGTCTAGAGTACCCGAACTCAAGGCCGCTCTCCCTGCTGACTTCTCAGGCAAACCTGCCGACGCATCCAGATGGATCAAAGCTATGAAGGCCTACTTCGCCTTGAACCAATCCCTGTATTCCTCTGACAACAATAAGATCATGACGACCCTCAACAAGATGAGTGAAGGTCAAGAAGCCAACTTTGCCAAGATGTGGTACAATAAGATGGCGGATCAAACCATCACCACAGGGAAGACATTCCCAGACTTCTGCTCCAACTTCAAGTCTACTTTCTACCCCTTTGACACCAAGGCCACCGCCCGGCTTGAGCTCACCAAACTCGCCCAGAAATCCTCCCGCCCCGCAGATGGAACCACCAACAATGGTTTCCAGCAGTACATCACTGATTTTCAGAACCTCGCTGCCAAAGCAGGTATCACAGATCATGTTACTCTCATCGACCAATTCTCACTTGGCCTAGACCAGCAACTCGCCACCATGATCCTCTCCATGTCCTCGATTCCTACCACCATTAACAAATGGATCGAACACACTAAAACCTTCCATGGTCAGAAGATGCACATCCTTGCCTTGAAGAAGGGACGCTTCACCCCTTCATCCTTCACTTGAGCCTCAGAAAGAGATCCCAACGCCATGGACATCGATGCCACCACCACCATCAAGAAGCTCACCCCAGTTGAGCGAGCTTGTTGCATCAAAGAAGGTCGCTGCTTCTGCTGCTGCCAGGTGGGCCATAACAGTACGAATTGTTCAAAGTTCCCTTCAAAGCTACCCCCAAGAAATCCACAACACATCTGCGCCTCTACTACCAAGGAGACCCCACCACCTCGCTCCCAGCTAGACAAATATGTTAACTCGCTCAAAACGTCTGGAAAGGAAGAGACCGAGATTTTATCCATACTCAAGATGTGCTATGAAGAACCATCAGAGGAAGTAGCTTCCATCACCATATCCCTAGAGCACATCCAGAAGGCAAAGGATTTTTGAAAAGGAGAGTTGCTTCAATGTCCTCTCTCCTTAACATAGATAATGTACTTGTAGCCCCCCAAAATGAAAGAACTATTCGTCTTCCAGTTACGTTACAAGGAACCTCCAAAACCGTCGAAACCTCTGCCCTCATTGACTCAGAAGCAACAGGGAACTTCATTGACTCTTGCCTTCTATCTGCAGGATTCAAACTCTCCAAGTTGGATAACCCCCTCACTGCCTACAACGTTGATGGAACTGAAAACCAGAGAGGTACCATCAAGTGGAATGCCCAAGTTCCCCTTTATTCACAAAAGTTTTCTGATAATAACAAGCTCATGGTCACTCATCTTAGTCGCCCCCAGATCATCTTAGGAATGCCCTGGCTCCAGAAATGGAATCCCACCATCGATTGGAAAACCTATTTGATTACCATGAAACATTCTAACAATGGTTACAACTTACATGGGTACTCGGCCGATCTGGACTTCGAAATTGCTGAACTTCTTCTCCAAAGGTATCCCCAAGGGGTTGAGAGGTCTCTTCGTGAGTATCCTCCCTCGAAAGGAACCTCTGGTGAAGAAATACAATCCACGGAAATTGATAAGCCAACCAAGGACATCATCCCAGACTTCTGCAAGGACTATGCAGATGTCTTTTCGGAAACCCTCTTCGAGAAACTCCCACCCCACTGCTCCTTTGATCACAAGATCGAACTCAGGGACTCTGTCCCAAAGGTCGCTAAGGTCTATCCACTTAACCCATTAGAAAAGGAGGAATGTCGAAAGATGATCAATGAACATCTAAAAACCAGCCAAATTGTCCCTTCTCACTCCCCCCAGGCCTCATCACTCTTCTTTGTCAAAAAGGAAGATGGTTCTCTTCGCCCAGTCCAAGACTATCGATACCTTAACTCTCACACCATCCGAAACGCTTACCCTCTCCCTCTCATCCCAGAACTTATCGATGATATGAAGGATGCCACTCACTTCACCAAGTTTGACGTCCGATGGGGGTACAACAACATACATATTCAAGAGGAAGATTAGTGGAAGGCCGCCTTCATCACCCCCTTTGGTCTCTTTGAACCAACGGTTATGTTCTTTGGTTTCTGCAATGCACCTGCCACATTCCAAGAATTCATGAACCATATTTTCACAGACATGCTAGTAGAATGTTGGCTCAAGATCTATATGGATGACCTCGAAATTGCAACAAATGGCTCTCTTTCTCTTCATCATGAGCGGACGTGCCATGTTCTTCAATGCCTCTGAGAACATGGCCTATCCTTGAAGATATCAAAGTGCTCCTTCAACCAACCAACTATGAGATACCTAGAAATGATCATTGGTCAAGGAATTATCCACATGGACCCAAAGAAGGTCACCGCCATCAAGGACTGGAAACCTCCCACCTCTGTGAAAGGAGTCCGCTCGTTCCTTGGATTCGCAAACTTCTATAGAAAGTTCATCCCAAACTACTCCAATATTGTCGCTCCCCTCACCCTCCTCACTCGTAAAGACCAACCCTGGGTCTGGTCCCCATTACAACAGCAAGCGTTTGACCGACTCCGTGACATCTTTGCCTCTGCCCCGGTCATTACAATCCCAGATGTATCCAAGCCCTTCTTCCTCATGACGGATGCCTCCCTCCTAGCAGCAGGTGCTGTCCTCATGCAATGTGATGCCAACAGAGACAAACACCCTTGTGCCTACTTCTCCAAGACATTCTCCCTCGCTGAATGCAACTACAATATATACAATCGTGAACTCCTCATGGTCATCTACGCCTTAGCTGAATGGAAACATTACCTTCAAGGAACTTCACATCCAGTCACCATCATCACTGATCACAAGAATCTCTCCTATATCCAAGATCCCCGTAAACTCTCTCGCAGACAGGCTCAATGGGCCCTCTTCCTCCAGGACTTTGACATTGTCTGGGCTGTCACTCTGGGTTCCCAAATGGGTCCTGTTGATGCTCTCTCTCGATGCGACAACGTTGATACCTCCACAGATAATGTTAACTCCTCCATCATACCAGATCCAGTTGTGCTCAATGCACTTGATCTCTCCCTCACGCGTCATATCCAGTCCTCCTCTTCCTCAGACCCCTTCATTTTAAAAGCCCTCGCAGCCCTTGATGAAGGCTCGCCTCTATTCACTCGTTCCTCTCTCAAGGACTTGTTACGCTCGACCCGGGTAGGATCGGACATAGCCCTTGAAGGCATAGGGAGGTCCTAAGTGTTGAAGGTTCGAGTGTATTCCACAGACGTGTAAGCGATCATGTGGCGCGGGGGAATCCACTGGCACGTGAAGTGACCAAGTGGCGAAGTGAGTCATCCAGCAATCAAGCGCAAAGTAACGATGTAGGCACGGAGTACAGATGTGCTAAGGCAATACCGACTGTCCTCAGGTTCAAGGAATCTACAGTCATAAAGACGAATGTGTAGCGGGTGAAGAGAGACAAGGGACAAGGGACGAAGGGACAAGGACCTTGTCAATTGCAGAGATTCTAAGGTAAGACAAGGGAGGTCTAAGCTAAGGATCTCTACCGCAAGGGCGCAGGTATTTATATGTAGGGAGTCCACGCACGGACCATGAGAAGTAGTAACTAAGAATGGTAAGTGGAAAAGGGTGACACGTCATACAATAACGGGAGCCAATGAGAAGGCGACGTGTCATTAGAATTACAAATAGAAGAGTGGAAATGAAATGCGCAGTCGATGGCGTCATGACTGCAGACTGTGGAGTCATGTGATGGAAACGGCAATAGCCGACTGGACAAAGTCACGTGAGACAGAGTGAAGAGAAAAGCATACAAGGCAGGAGTCGAACAAGCGACTCGTAAGAATACAGCGTATAGCTAATGAGGTTAGGAAAAGAAAAGGTAGTCCAGGACAAATCATAACATTACCCCCTCATTACTGTCAAAGTCCCACTGAGACTAATTCACAGAGAACCAGTCATGTTGGCGTATGCCACGTCGTCGAAGGGGTCGTTGTCTACGTAGATGTCGTCGAGATGCTCAGTCTCGATAGGTGGAGGGATAGGGATAGGATGAGAGCGTCCTGATGAGCGACGAGATCTGTTTGACCCCCGGGAGCTGTTAGAGGAGGTCCAAGTACGGGAGCGAAAGGACCGGTGTGAAGAGGAGGGGGAAGAAGAGGAGGGTGTGGTGTGGTCGCAACGACGCCAAATACATATGTCCGGGTGATGTCCGGGTGCTTGTTGCCCACATTGGGAGCACCAGTAGTTCCGGCATTGGGTTTGGTTATGGCCAGGGGCGAAGGCGAGGCAGAAGGGGCAGCAGTATGCGGGGCAGTCACATTTCATGTGTCCGAGACTGCAACACTGGAAGCATGCTTGTGGGTAGCGCGGGTCGGAGGGAGTGAGAGGAGTGGGGTGAAAGTTGCGTGTCTCTATACAGTGTAGAGCTTCCAAAGCGTGTTCGTTGAGAGGGGAGGACGAGGTGGATGGAGTGGCGGGTTCACGTGGTTCGCATTCTAGGTATGCAGGGTCGATGTGTTCGACCGGGGGTTCTTCCTCTTCTTCGGGAATAACAGCGGGACGCATGGGTTCAGGGGGGTTTGCGATGGGTAGGTGTCGACTGACGCAGATGGCGGCTTTGTGGCCGGCTGAGATGGCAGCAGCTTGTTCGCGGACAGCGAGGAGGGTGGCTAAATCCTCAGTAAGAGAACGGACGCGAGAGGCGAGGTCAAGCAGATAACGGTCAATATCAACCAAGAAGGGAAGCATATCCAGCTGGTACATGGCAATATATAACTGGGCCTGGACATCATGAGCATCATCAAGGATGAGGCGATCTTGGAGAGCGACTTTGGCACGGGCAGAGGGAATGTTGGCATGCATAAGGATAGTTTCATTCTGAAGGTAGGCACCGTAAAGCGCGTTGAAGAGAGACCCAGTTTCTATGAAGTGGTCGATGTGTGAGGCGATGCGAGGGTTGTGAAGGAGGACAGAGAGGAGGACAATATCCTTGCTGGTGGGAGGATCTTCGTGGAGGCGGTTGGCAAAAAGTGGGACATCTACTGACATAACAGCATCCTGTAGAGTAGCGACAGATACTGGTGTAAGAGGGACAGGAGCAGTAGGAGGAGATTGCTCAATAATTGAAGCGTCGGCAGGAATATCCAAGGATGAAGTCAGGGAATAAGCTCGCTCAGAGGGAGGAGCAGAGCTGCGATAAGAAGGCGGAGGGCTAGGAAGGGTGGCATTGGCTTCGATGGGGGAGACATTCTGGAGCGGGGAGGACATGATGGAGGAGACAGTGGAGATAGAGACTAAGGAGGTTTCAATGGCCATTGGAGAGATGATGGTGGTAGTGCTGGGGAGAGAGCGCTGGGGAGAGAAGACGGATGGGTGAAGCTTTTTATAGGCGTTTAAGGTGGAGCTTGCATTTTTCAGATCCCATTCAGGGACCCATGAGTCATCTTTGGCAGTGTATCCTTTCCATTGGATCAGGAAGGAACGGGATCGCAGTGTTCCGCGGTGGCACAAGATCCGGTCAATTTCATATTCCTCTTTCCCAGTGATAAGGTCAGGTGGGGGTTTCAGGAAGTTCCGTCCATGGACAGCGTTCTCATGATAGGGCGTTAGAAGAGAAGCATGGAAGACTGGATGGATCTTCCATGTCATGGGAATTCAAAGTCTGTAGGTGATCAGGGATAAGACCTTTGTGATGGTGAAAGGTCCTTCACATTTCGGGGCAAATTTCGGGTTAACGATGGATCATTTGAGATTACGGGCTTCGAGCCATACTTTGTCTCCGAGTTTGAACGGGGTGAATTTCTGGCAAGTACGGGCGGCCATCGTTTGACGGGCGAGTTTGTGGGATGCTAGGGCTTCGTTGCAGGCGGTGGTCAGGGATTTCAAATGAGAAGCTACAACGGGAAGGGAAGATTCGGCAATTACCGAAGGAAGGGCACAGGGTTCATATCCCATCATGAGATAGAACGGAGATTGATTGGTAATGGAGTGAGGGCGGTGATTATGGGCAAATTCGGCGTGGGAGATGTTGTCAGCCCAGGAACCGGGGTTATTTCCACAGAAGATGCAGGGGTAAGTTTCAATTTCCTGGTTGACGCATTCGGTTTCGCCGTCAGTCTGGGGGTGGTAGGCAGTAGAAAGGGAAAGGTTGTAGTTTAGGATTTGGCCAAGTTCTTTTGCGAAGGCGGAGGTGAACTGTGGACCACGATCGGAGATGACCTTGTCATAGAGTCCGAAGCGGAGGTAGACTTTGTGGAAAAAGAGGGATGCTACTCCCTCGGCGGGAAGATCCATGATGAGATCACACAAGATCTGCTGGAATGGGCGAGAGGCAGAAGATTTGATCGGAGTGAGCAGAGGTACAGTGGGGTGAGTGTTAGCTTTGTTTTGCTGGCATGTGGCACAGCCTTTGACATAGCGGCGGACATGGCTGGTGAGGCCAGGCCACCAGAATTCGGCGGAGACAAGTTGTCGGGTCTTAAGGAAACCAGGGTGACCGGCGGTTTCATGGTCATGACATCAGCGGAGAATGGACCTGCATAAGTCCCTGGAGTCTGGAACGTATATGCGGCCTTTATACATTAAGACAGAGCCTTCCATTTGCCAGTCAGAAAGGCGGGAACGGAAGGCAGCAGGGATATCTTCGTTAATAGATTGGAGACATTGGAGGACGAGGGGATCGCCAGCAGAAGCTGCTGTGACTTTGTCAGCGAGGGCAGTGTCAATGGTGCGGACGAAGATGGAAGGGGGAAGAAGAGTTACGGCCTGATTATCAGGATCCGACTGGGGGAAGTGGTCACAGCGGCGAGAAAGGGCATCAGGGCCCGCGAGGTGAGATATGGGAACATGGATCATTTTGAGATCGAAGTCCGCCAGGTCGAGAAGCCAGCGGGCTTGGCGGCGATTGAGGGCCTGCAGTGATCGGAAGTACGTCAGGTTCTTGTGATCAGTAAAAACCTGGACAGGGAACTGAGATCTGTGGAGATAGTGTCTCCACGACTTCAGGGCACAGATGACCGCGAGGAGTTTGTGATCATAGATGTCGTAGTTGTGTTCCGCAGGGGACAGGGACTGCGACAGATAGGAACAGGGGTGCCAATCTCCGTTGGAGTTGGCTTGCAAAAGAATTCCTCCAGTGGCATTCCATGAGGCATCAGTGGCAATGGCGAAGGGGGCGGCAAGATCCAGCATATGCAATACCAGTTTGGAGAGGAAGAGGTGTTTCAGGGTAGTGAACGCTTCTTGACACGTGGGGGTCCAAGACCAGGGAAGTGACTTCTTAGTGAGGTCGATCAAGGGGTGAGCGATGTTAGAATAGTTTGGGATAAACCAACAGTAGAAGTTGGCGAAGCCAAGGAAGGAGCAGACTTCCTTGACTGTCGTGGGTATGGGCCAGGAGGAGATACCCTCAAGTTTGACAGGGTCCATGGCGAGTTCGCTGGGTTTGACAATGAGTCCGAGGTAGTCAACCTCAGTGGTAGCAAATTTGCATTTCTCCAATTTGAGATGGAGATCAAGTTCTGTCATGCATTGGAGGACATGCTTTGTGCGTTCCTTGTGAGTTTTCTCATCAGGGGAGAAAACAAGAAGATCGTCCATGTAGATGACAAGCCAACCTTCTGCAATCATATCGTGGAAGGAGTCGTTCATGAACCGCTGAAAGGTGGCGGGGGAGTTACAGAGACCAAAGAACATTACCGTGGGTTCAAAGAGTCCTTTGTGGGTAACGAACGCCGCCTTCCATTGATGGCCGTCTTTGATGCGGACATTGTTGTATCCCCATCGGACATCGAACTTAGTGAAGACCTTGGCATCTTTTAATTTGTCAATGAGATCGGAGATTAAGGGCAGGGGGTAGGCATCCCGAATGGTATGTTCGTTGACGTAGCGATAGTCTTGGCATGGGCATAGTCCCCCGTCCTTCTTTTTGACAAAGAAGAAGGGTGAGGCTTGGGGGGAGTTTGAGGGTCAGATCTTTCCTGCGGCGAGGTTTTCGTCCAGGAAGGCTTCGGTAGCAATGTGCTCTTTGGGGGTCAAAGGGTAGAGTTTCCCTATCTTCGGGGTGAAACCTTCTTTAAGGTTTATTTCATGGTCATAGGGTCTAGAAGGGGGAACGTGGTTGGTCGCTTCTTTTGAGAAGACCGAAGCGAATTTGGTGTATGCCAGAGGGAGCGTGGTTTTGGGCTTATCCTTCCCGCTGGAGATAGTGAGTTCTGTGGCTTGGGTAAGCCTGGCAACTCAGGCGGATCCGAGAGGGGCATAGTGAGATCCGAACCAAATGGTCTGGTATAGAGCATGGTTGCCCATGGCACAGGAGAGGAATTGGTTTTCTTCTTCCCACCCATTGTAGGAGAAGAGTTTTTCTTGTTCGGTGGCAAAGATGTTGACATGGCGGGGGGTGCAGGAGGTGGTACCCAGTAATGGGTGTCATGTCACTTGACATCAGCGACGTGTGAGGTGTAGAGTTCTTTTGATTGATCGGAAGATTCCACGACGGAGATGGTTCGTTTGGTTCAATCTATCTGGGGATTTACGGCGGAGAGCCAGGGAGTTCTGAGGATGATGTTATCTTTGAGGGACATAAGGTGGAAAAGAATGCGGTGGGCAATGCCTTCTATATTAATGAAGAGGGTTACGCCATGTTGGATGTCGCCGCTTTTGTTGTAGGAGCTATCCGTGTTCCAAGCTTGGAGGGGTTCCTTGAGTTTTTCAATGGGAAAAGAGTTCTTCTTGGCGAAGTCCCAATCCATACAATTGATGCTGGCCCCACTGTCGATGAGGGCATGAGTGTTGACAGCTTTGAGCATGTGCGAAGATACAATGACTTGAACGGTGATTTCTATTGCCTTTGTTACAAGAGATGATACGGTTACACCACTATGGGGAGAAGGGGAGTCTGGCGTCAAAGCAGATCCCCGATTCAAAAATCCAAAAGAAAAGAGACACGACGAACATTTTCTTCATTGTCATCATCCTCAACTTCTTCAAGTTTAGGAAGCATCTCTTCTTCAACCTTATTGACGTGTTTGTTCCTTGGCTTTTCAGCGAAGGCGAGCATTTGAGGGACGTGTGTCCCAGTTTATGGCAGCGGAAGCAGAGGCCCTCCTTGTGGCAATGTTGGTGTTCCGCATCGGTCAGCTTGCTTACCTGGATGACGTCTACATCCATGGCGTTGGGGTCTTTGGCGGGGGCGGAGGAGTTTTTAGGGGAAAAAGAAGAGTAACTGCCCGAAGGTTTCTTGTTAACCTGGGCAATTTCGTGGGTGCAGTCCCATTGGGCTTGGAAATGTACAGCTTTGTTGTACCAGGTGTCGACGGTGTAGGGGACGGTGTCCATTCCCATGATCTTAGTCATGAGCGCAGGGGGAATGCCAGAGGCAAAGTATCGGATCAGGACATTTTCATCCTTGATCTGGGCGAGGGCGACCTTGTTTTTGAACTCCAATATGTAGTTCATCAGGGTGGTGGCACAGGGTTTGTCCTTTTTAGGAACAATGTGGGTGGTGAAGAGCCAGGCAACGGCATTGCCGACAGTGTCGTGGTGTTCAAACACCTTTTTGAAGGCCGTTTTGAAATCCGGGAAGGTCCCAAGGTTAGCTGGGGTCTGGGTCAAGGCGGTTTGGCAGAATGTTCTGGCCCATGTGCATGTGGATCCCTCCGTCATATGCGAGAGGGCAAAGGCGACCTTCTTGGCATCGGTGTTGTACATGTCAACGTTGACCAAAAGGTATGTTTCAACGGTGTTGAGCCATTCAATGGCTCGGTCGTAGGATCCATCGAAGGCTTTGGGCGCTCTGAGGCGAAGTTTGATGGGTTTCGAGGACATAGTGGGTTTCGGCAGTGGAGGATGTGGAGAGGGAAGCTGAAAGAGAGGGGAACGCTGTATGGGGGTAGGAGATGGAGGAGTGGGCTTGCGAGGGATGGAGAGCGAGTGAGAGAGTTGGTGAGATAGCTGGGTGTCTTCAAGCATTTCTTCCCGTGAGGGTAGAGTGAGGTCTGAGGTGAAGAGGTCGAAGCGAGGGTCGTCCTCCTCGGTGGTATCCTCAGAGGTAGAGTCAGGCAGGGGCACAGGGTGACGAGGTCACCAACGGGGGTCGGGGGGGAGTCAGTGAGAAATGGTGGCGGCTTACATAGGAGTAGCCGGTCGAAGAGAGAGCTTAGACCTTTTGTTACGCTCGACCCGGGTAGGATCAGACGTAGCCCTTGAAGGCGTAGGGAGGTCCTAAGTGTTGAAGGTTCAAGTGTATTCCACAGACGCGTAAGCGATCACGTGACGTGGGGGAATCCACTGGCACGTGAAGTGACCAAGTGGCGAAGTGAGTCGTCCAGCAATCAAGCGCGAAGTAACGATGTAGGCACGGAGTACAGA
>JBBPRF010001176.1:0-10361 GCA_038092875.1 Lanmaoa pseudosensibilis | reverse complement strand
GCTGTAGGAATGACCTCCCTTGTAGGAGATGAGCATAGGGTACCAAGCGAAGCTCCAAGACTAAGAAAGTGTCTGAGAAGACAAGGTGACAAGTGACGCAAGGAACGATGAAAGAAAAAGAAGAGCGGACGACTGTTAGGGCAACAAGTTGTAACATTACCCCCATATTAGCATCCAAATCTCTGATGAAGAATAACCCAAAATGTGCTAGACGAATGGGGAAGCAGTGGCTGGCAGCTGTGGAAGGAACTGAAGGATAGTTCTGGGCGGAAGTGGGCTGGGGCACGAGCGTGACGAGATGCTGGTGAGCGAGCAGATGTGGATGGATTAACAGATAAATGAGCAGGGTGTATGCATATGGATGGGGTAGTAAGCAGGTGCAAGGACAAGAGAATCCGTCCAGTGGATGGCGTAGATTGTAAAGGATAGTGATTTTCAGATAGGAGGGTAAAAACGTGAAGTTGAATCAAGGGCGGATGAATGTGGATCAAGGGCGGATGAACGTGGATCAAGGGCGGATGAACATGGGCATAGACAAGTGAGAAAGCATGATAGCCTTCCTCTCAGGGTTGGAGTTCCTCCTATCAATCGGCTAGAGGCTGGAATCCCTCAAGTAGAAAGAACATGGTTCAGGGGTAGAATGCGATTGCCTTTCTCTCAGGGTTGAAGTTCCTCCTAGCAATCGGCTAGAGGCTGGAATCCCTCAAGTAGAAGTGGATGTGATGGTGAGATGGATGAGATGGTGCCAAGTTCAAGGGGAGTATATGAGAGCCATAGAAGGCGATGGTGGTAGTGTTAGGTTAAGAGCGCTTGGAGGAAAAGACGGATGGGTGAAGCTTTTTATAAGTGGTTAAGGCAGAGCTGGCATTTTTCAAATCCTGTTCAGGGACCCATGAGTCATCTTTGGCGGTGTATCCCTTCCATCGAATCAGAAAGGAACAGGATCGTGTTGTTCTGCAGTGGTGTAAGATCCGGTCAATTTCATATTCTTCTTCGCTGGCGATAAGGTCAGGTGGTGGTCTCAGGAAGTTCTGTCCATGGATGGCGTTCTCACAGTAGGGCGTAAGAAGGGAAGCATGGAAGACTGGGTGGATCTTCCATGTTGTGGGAATTTGGAGTCTGTAAGTGATTGGAGATAGGACCTTTGTGATGGTAAAAGGTCCTTCATGTTTCAGAGCAAACTTGGGGTTAACGACGGAGCGTTTGAGGTTGTGGGCTTCAAGCCACACTTTGTCTCTGAGTTTGAACAGGGTAAACTTCTGATGGGTTCGAGCGGCCATGGTTTGATGGGTGAGTTCATGGGATGCGAGGGCTTCGTTGCGGGTGGTGGTCAGGGATTTCAAACAAGAAGCTACTGTGGGAAGAGAAGATTCAGCAATTACTGAAGGAAGGGCACGAGGTTCATATCCCATCATAAGATAGAATGGGGATTGGTTCATCATGGAATGAGGGCAGTGATTGTGGGCGAATTCAGCGTGTGAAATGTTATCAACCCAGGAACCAGGGTTATTCCCGCAGAAGATGCGGAGGTACGTTTTGATTTCCTGGTTGACACATTCCGTTTCGCCATCAGTTTGAGGGTGATATGCCATGGAGAGGGAAAGATCATAGTTGAGGATGTGGCTGAGTTCTTTTGTGAATGCAGAGGCGAATTGTGGGCCACGGTCGGAGATGATTCCGTCGTAGAGGCCGAAGCGAAGGTAGACTTTGTGGAAAAAGAGGGATGCTACTCCCTCAGCAGTGATAGATTTCTTCGTGGGGCAAAGAATCACCCCCTTAGTAAGCCCATGGTCTACCATGACCAGGAGGAAATTGAAGGAAGAGGACTTGGGAAGATCCATGATGAGATCACATGAGATCTGTTGGAAAGGGTGAGAGGTGGAAGATTGGATTGGTGTGAGCAGGGGTACCATGGGATGAGTATTTGACTTGTTTTGCTGGCATGTAGCACAGCCTTCGATGTAGTGGCACACATGGCTGGCAAGGCCAGGCCACCAGAATTCAATGGAGACGAGTTGCCGAGTTTTAAGGAATCTGGGGTGACTGGCAGTTTCGTGGTCGTGACAGCAGCAGAGAATAGACCTGCACAAGTCCCTGGAGTCCGGAACGTATACACGGCCTTTATACATCAAAATGAATCCTTTCATCTGCCAGTCGGATAGACGGGATTGGAAGACAGCGGGGATATCCTCGTTGATCAACTAAAGGCATTGGAGGACGAGGGGATCACCAGCAGAAGCTGCTGTGACCTTGTCAGTGAGGGCGGTGTCAATGGCCTGGACGAAGATGGAAGGCGGAAGGAGGGTTACGGCCTGATTGTCAGGATCCGATTGGGGGAAGTGGTCGCAGCAGTGGGAGAGGGCATCAGGGCCTGCGAGGTGGGATCCAGGAACATGGATCATTTTGAGATCAAAGTCTGCCAGGTCAAGAAGCCAGCAGGCTTGGCGGCGATTAAGGGCCTGTGGAGAATGGAAGTATGTCAGGTTCTTGTGATCAGTGAAGATCTGGATGGGGAATTGGGATCCATGGAGATAATGTCTCCATGACTTCAGGGCACGGATGATCATGAGAAGCTTGCGATCATAGATGTTGTAGTTTTGTTTGGCGGGGGATAAGGACTGCGACAAGTAGGAACAGGGGTGCCAATCTCCATTGGAGTCAGCTTGTAAGAGGATTCCTCTGGTGGCGTTCCACAAGGCATTGGTGGTGATGGCGAAGGGGGCGGCAAGATCCAGCATGTGTAATACCGGTATAGAGAGAAAGAGGCATTTCAGGGTGGAGAATGCTTCTTGACACGTGGGGGTCCAAGACCAGGGAAGTGACTTCTTAGTGAGGTCGATCAGGGGGCAAGTGATATTTGAATAGCTCAGAATGAACCAACGGTAGAAGTTGGCGAAGCCAAGGAAGGAGTGGACTTTCTTGACCGTCGTGGATACAGGCCAGGAGGAGATACCCTTGAGTTTGACAGGGTCCATGGCGAGTTCACCAGGTTTGACAATGAGTCTGAGGTAGTCGACCTCGGTAGTAGTGAATTTGCATTTCTCCAGCTTGAGATGGAGATCGAGTTCTGTCATGCATTGGAGGACATGTTTAGTACGTTCCTTGTGAGTTTTCTCATTGGGAGAGAAGATAAGGAGATTATCCATGTAAATGACGAGCCATCCTTCTGTGATCATATCGCAGAAGGAGTCATTCATGAAACGCTGAAAGGTGGTGGGGGAGTTATAAAGGCCAAAGAACATTACCATGGGTTCGAAGAGTCCTTTGTGGGTAACAAATGCTGCTTTCCACTGATGGCTATCTTTGATGTGGACATTATTATACCCCCATTGGACATCGAACTTGGTGAAGACCTTAGTGTCTTTTAGCTTGTCAATGAGGTCAGAGATTAGAGGTAGAGGGTAGGCATCGCGAATGGTATGTTCGTTGACATAATGGTAGTCTTGGCATGGTTGTAGTCCTCCATCCTTCTTTTTGACAAAGAAGAAGGGTGAGGCTTGGGGGGAGTTCGAGGGGCAGAGCTTTCCGGCAGCAAGGTTCTCATCTAGGAAGGTTTTGGTGGCGGTGTGTTCTTTGGGAGTTAGGGGATAAAGTTTCCCTATTTTCGGGGTGAAACCTTTTTTAAGGTTAATCTCGTGGTCATAGGGTCTAGAGGGGGGAATGTGGTCAGTCACTTCTTTAGAGAAAACCGAGGTGAACTCAGCATATGCTGGGGGAAGTGTGGTCTTGGGTTTGTCTTTCCCGGTGGAGATGGCAAGTTCTGTGGCTTGGGTAAGTCTTGCGACTTGGGTGGATCTGAGAGGTGCATAGCGAGATCCAAACCGAATGGTCCGGTACAGGGCACGATTGCCCATGGTGTGAGAGAGGAATTGGTTTTCCTCTTTCCATCCGTTGTAGG
Organism: Lanmaoa pseudosensibilis; assembly: GCA_038092875.1. Taxonomy (NCBI): domain Eukaryota; kingdom Fungi; phylum Basidiomycota; class Agaricomycetes; order Boletales; family Boletaceae; genus Lanmaoa; species Lanmaoa pseudosensibilis. The sequence continues at coordinate 6,463 of JBBPRF010001176.1, read as the reverse complement.
AGAAGAGTTTCTCTTGTTTGGTGGCGAAGACATTGACATGGCATGGAGGTACAGGAGGGGGTACCCAGTAATGGATGTTGTGTCATTTGACGTCAGTGACGTGGGAGGAATAGAGTTCCTTGGATTGATTGGAGGACTCCACAATGGAAATGGTTCGTTTGGTCCAATCGATCTGAGGGTTCATGGTAGAGAGCCAGGGAGTTCTAAGGATGATGTTATCTTTGAGGGACATAAGGTGGAATAGAATGCGGTGGGCGATGCCTTCTATATTGATAAAGAGGGTTACGCCATGTTGGATATCACTGCTTTTATTATAGGAGCTATCCATGTTCCGAGCTCAGGGGTTCCTTGAGTTTCTTGATGGGGAAGGAGTTTTTCTTGGCGAAATCCCAATCCATGCAGTTGATGCTTGCCCCACTGTTGATGAGGGCACGAGTGTTGACGGCTTTGAGTGTGTATGAAGGTACGATAACTTGAACGGCAATTTCTATTGCCTTGGTTACAAGAGAGGGTATAGTTACACCACTATGGGGAGAAGGGGAGTCTGGCATTGAAGCAGGTCCCTGATTTAAAAATCCAAAAGAAAGGAAACACAATGGACATTTTCTTCATCGTCATCATCTTCCACTTCTTCTAGCTTTGGGAGCTTCTCTTCTTCAACCTTATTGACACATTTGTTCCTCGGCTTTTCAGGGAAGGCGGAGCATTTGAGGGACGTGTGTCCCAGCTTACAGCAGCAGAAGCAGAGGCCTTCCTTGCGGCAACGTTGTCGTTCCGCATCGGTCAGCTTGCTTACTTGGATGACGTCAACATCCATGGCATTGGGGTCCTTGGCGGGTGTGGAGGAATTTCTAGGGGAGAAGGAAGAGTAACCGCCTGAAGGTTTCTTGTTGACCTGGGCGATTTCACAGGTGCAGTCCCATTGGGCCTGGAAGTGTACAGCCTTGTTGTACCAGGTGTCAACAGTGGTAGGAACAGTGTCCATTCCCATGATCTTAGTCATGAGCGTGGGAGGAATACCGGAGGCAAAGTATTGGATAAGGACATTTTCGTCCTTGATCTGGGTGAGGGTGACCTTGTTTTTGAACTCAGAGATGTAGTTCATCAAAGTGGTGGCACAGGGTTCATCCTTCTTAGGGACGACATGGGTGGTAAAGAGCCAGGCAACAGTGTTGCCGACAGTGTCGTGATGTTCAAACGCCTTTTTGAAGGCAGTTTTGAAGTTAGGGAAAGTCCCAAGATTGGGCGGTGATTGAGTCAAGGCGGTCTGGCGGAATGTTCCAGCCCATGTGCATGCGGATCCCTTGGTCATATGAGAGAGGGCAAAGGCGACCTTCTTGGCATCAGTGTTGTACACATCGACATTAACCAAAAGGTAAGTTTCAATGGTGTTGAGCCATTCAACAGCTCAGTCGTAGGATCCATTGAAGGCCTTAGGTGCTCCAAGGCAAAGTTCGATGGGTTTCGAGGACATGGTAGATCTCAGTGGAGGTGGGTGCAGAGAGGGAAGTTGGAAAAGAGGAGAATGCTGTACAGAAGTGGGAGATGGGGGAGTGGGCTTGCAAGGAATGGAGAGCGAGTGAGAGAGCTGGTGAGATAACTGGGTGTCTTCTAGCATTTCTTCCCGTGAGGGTAAGGTGAGGTCAGAGGTAAAGAGGTCGAAGCGAGAGTCATCATCTTCAGTGGTGTCCTCAGAGGTGGAGTCAGGCGGGGGAACGGGGCGACAAGGTTGCCAATGGGGATTGGAGGGGAGTCGGTGAAAAATGGTGGTGGCTTACATAGGAGTAGCCGGTCAAAGAGAGAGAGCTTAGACCTTTTGTTACACTTGACCTGGGTAGGATCAGACATAGCCCTTGAAGGCATAGGGAGGTCCTAAGTGTCGAAGGTTCAAGTGTATTTCATGGACATGTAAGCGGTCACATGACATGGGGGAATCCACTGACACGTGAAGTGTTCAAGTGGTGAAGTGAGTCATCCAGTGATCGAGCACAAAGTGACAACTAGGCATGGAGTATGGATGCACTAAGGCAATATCAACCGTCCTCAGGTTCAAAGGATCTATGGTTGCAAGTGTGAACACGTAGCGGTGACGAGGAACGAGAGATGAGGGACGAAGGAACAAGGACCTTGTCGATTGCAGAGATGCTAGGTAAGACAAGGGTAGCCATTTAAGCTAGTGTACTATGCTACATAGGTCAAATAGAGAGATGCTATGTAATGGAATGAAAGGTAAAGGAATAGCATCAACAAAAGGGGCCTTGGTTAAGGCGACGAAGGTGAACTAGCTTAGAAGGCTAGGGCGAGGATGGAGAACACTAAAGGAAGATAAAGGTGTAATCCATAAGGATTCCCAGAGGTAGCAATAGGGAATCTATCAAGGTGCAAAGATGGTAAGCATAAGCTGTAGGAATGACCTCCCTTGTAGGAGATGAGCATAGGGTACCAAGCGAAGCTCCAAGACTAAGAAAGTGTCTGAGAAGACAAGGTGACAAGTGACGCAAGGAATGATGAAAGAAAAAGAAGAGCGGATGACTGTTAGGGCAACAAGTCGTAACATCCCTAAGCCAAGGGAAGGATTTCATCCTGGTTGTCATGGACAGATTCTCAAAAGAAGTTGAGTTCATATCATGCAACAAGATTGTGACCACTCCAGAGATGGCTTGCCTATATTTACATAATGTTTGGAAGAATCACAGACTTCCAAGAAGTATTGTGACAGATCATGGACTGCAGTTCACCTCACAGGTTATGAAGGACCTATGCAAGTGACTCAGTATCACCTCTAAACTATCTACCACTCATCACCCACAGATGGATAGGCAGACGGAATGAATGAACTGAGATCTCCAGCAGTATCTCCAGTTATTTACAGCCGAAAAACAAGATGAATGGATCAATTGGTTACCAATTGCCCAGTTTAGTTATAATGCAAAGAAGCAAGCTTTGATGTGGAAGTCACCCTTTGATGTCACATGTTTCTATATGCCAAGAATGGGCATGGAACAACACGTTTCCAAGGCACCAGCTGCTTCAGAATTTGCCAACACTATGGCAAAGACACTCGAAGTGACTAGAAGTAATATGAAAAAGGCTCAGAAACAGATGAAGGTCCAGGCCAACAAACACCACATTGAAGCTCCATGCTACATAGTTGGAGATAAAGTGTGGCTATCCACAGATAATTTATGGCTGACACACCTATCAAAGAAGCTGTCAGAACGGTGGCTCAGTCCTTACAAGATCACCAAGATGGTTGCAAGTAATGCAGTTGAGCTGAAGCTTCCCTGCTCTATGAAGATTCATCCTGTCATGAATATCTCTCAGGTTAAGCCCTACAAGGATAGGCTACCAGGACAGACTGTTGATCAGCCTGGTCCCATTGAGGTTACTGAAGATAGGGATGAAGTTTATGAAGTCGAGTGTATCGTTAACTGTCAAAAACTCTAGTAGAGACTAGAGCTTAGCTGCTGTCTAAGATGGGCAAGAACAACTGTATTTACCTAGTAGAGACTAGAGCTGCAGTACATGAGTTTAGGAGTAAATACTAAGTAAGAAATAACTCACCTCAGCTGCTGCCTAAGATGGGAAAGAACAACTGAGGTGCTTATGGATGTAGAAAGAATATAAGTAGTATGTGGTGGAGGCACACTCATACCTCAATAAGTGTCAGGGAAGAGACATTACCAAATGTATAGTAACAGGTATGTAAGAAACATTACTGAGCAATAGTGTCATACCATAAAAGGCCCAGAAGTCAAAGTTCTAGAAATGGTTCCAGTAGTTCTGAGTTTGGAAGAGTGGGAAGCAATTCCAGAAGTGGTTCTGGTGGTTCCAAGTCCAGAAGAGCATGGAAAAAATTCTGGAAGTGGTTCTAGAATGGAAGGCTTTTATCCTGAGTATTCCAGAAGAGCCAGAACCTTGGAAGCAGGTATTTTGTCATTAACTCCTGACTAAAGGGACAGCATCTTGAATATTTAGTTTACTGGAAGGACTACACAAATACAGACAGGACTTGGGAACCTGCTGGAAATTTGGAAGGTGCCTCCAAGGTGATAGCTGAATTTCACAGGATGAACCCAAATGCTCCTCGACAACTCCACATGGCTTACCTGGACTTTTTAGGTTTATTTAAACCTTATGAAAACATGACTGACACCCCTGACTGGAAAGCATCCTTTGATCACCTGGAAGTCGATTCTTAGAAGGGGGATAGTGTTATGAATGTACATTTTCACCCTTATCTTATCTGTGACTGACATTTGGACTTAGACATTTTTGCGCTCATGAACACACTACACTATAGATTCACTTGGATCTCTGATCCTTGTCACCCATGCATAGTTTCACTTTCATTTCCATGCTATGCATGACTATGTTCTTTCATTCTGCCACATCTCATGGTTGGTGTATGTTTCTCTTCCATTCAATTATCATATGTTTCCCTCATGTTCAATCTTCCATTCTATGGCTATGATTGATGCATGTGCTTGACACATTGCTTAGACTACTATAGTATTACCCTATGCCCATATCTAGATTATGTCCAAACATATACAAACCCTAGAGTAGTATTTAAGGCCAAAGCAGCTGCCAGAGAACTTCAGTCAAGTTCTCTTGGAGTCTTTCCTCTAGACCACCACTTGAATAAGACTCAGTCTTTCCCATTCTCTCTTTCCTCCCTTGTGAATAGCCTCTGTAGATACTCCCAGTATCAGAGTGGTTTATAGGTTGTTTCAGGATTCCAGTAAGAATTGTAATGCAAGTTTACTACAGCTGAGTGATGCACAATTAATCTATATCAGTATCTAGCTACTAGTCCACATTTGTATGACATAAGCATACACCTACTGCAACTATGTATAGGAATCTACTAGTACATGGGAAAGTGGCCTTAAGGGCAGGCTAGGGTGTAGGGTATGACATCATGTGGTGGAGATAAGAGATAAGGGTCTAGGGTGATGATGTCATGGTTTGTGAGATAAGGAGATAAGAGATAGCAAAGATACAGTGAGGTGCAAAACCATTGCAATGCCTAATCCCAAACCAGGGCGCAAAGTGCCCCATAATCACTTGTGGGAATTTCACTTTGCTTTGGTGGGAACAAATAAAGTACAAACCCTTAGCTACAATGTTGTCCCCAGGGTCATGTGATTTCGCTTACATACTGCAAAGATACAGCCATTTCAAAACATCAATACCATTGCAATAGTTTTGCACCCTTTGCTCATTACATTGAAATCAAGTGTTATTTGGTTATGTTTGGTCATACAAACAAATATACACATATTAGAACCATGTCTGAGTTTAAAATAGTTCACATGCATCTTTGTTTCCAACCACAACCATCATGAGAACCATCTCTTCTATTCAAAAACAAATCATCCTCTTTATGCTTGATGCTGGCCAATCTGCTCACTCTATTGCATCCACTACTTGTCTTAATGTGTCTACCATATCCAGATTACACTCCAAAGATCATTTTGAGCTTCAAAAAGCTACTGGAGGTCGTCCATCCAAGCTTTTCTCTGCCAATATCCAACATGCCATTCATCACATCTCCTCTGAAAAGGCAGAGAATGCTGTTCAGGTGACCAAGGCACTCACCAATATAGTCAACCAGCCTCTCTCTACCTCCACAGTGTGCAGACAGTTGAAAAAGACAGGTATGAAAGCTGTGGTCAAGTTCAAATGGCCTCTTTTTTCAGCCAAGTATTGTAAGACTTGTCTAGACTTTGCTTATGCTCATAAAGATTGGACTCTGGAGGACTGGAAGAAGGTAGTATGGTCTGATGAGACCAAAATCAATCACCTAGGGTCAGATGAGTGCAAGTGGATGTGGAAAAAGGCAGGGAAAGGGCTAAGTGATAGGCTGGTAAAAGGTACAGTGAAGTTTGGAGGAGGTTATTTGATGATGTGGGGCTGTATGACTTGGCAGGGAGTTGGCTATGCTACCAAGATTGATGGTAGGGTGGATGGGGACCTTTACCTTTAGATTTTGAAGGATGAACTGCTCAATTCTTTGCAGTTTTATGGTCTTGATCCTCCTGACATCATCTTTCAGCAGGACAATGACTCCAAACATACTTGCAAGAAGGTGAAGGATTGGCTTCAGAAGCAGGATTTTCATACTATGGTATGGCCTGCACAGTCTCCTGACCTCAACCCCATTAAGTACCTTTGGGTTTACCTTAAAAGAAGACTAGCAGATCATAATTCCTCTCCTAAGGGGATTCATGAATTGTGGGAGAGAGTTCAGGTTGATTGGAAGGGGATAGCAGTTGAAGAGTGCCAGAAGTTGATAGAGAGCATGCCTAGAAGGATTGAAGCAGTTATCAAGGCAAAGGGAGGCTATACCAAGTACTAATATATTCTGGAAAGCAAAAGGTGCAAAACTGTTGCAATGGTATTGGTGTTTTGAAATGGCTGTATCTTTGCAGTATGTAAGCAAAATCACATGACCCAG
>JBBPRF010001175.1:0-10369 GCA_038092875.1 Lanmaoa pseudosensibilis | reverse complement strand
CCAACCATCCTCCAATCCTTGTTTTTCCTTAACATCTGAAAGCTCACTGACAGCATTCATGTCCTCCAACTTGACAAGATTCACAAAACACTAGGGACCCAAACACATAAGCACATGGATTAACTAAGCAAAGAGCCCATAGTGAATATGTGAGAAAATGAGAAGCCTGCAGCTGAAGAGCTGCTTAACATCAATGAATGTGGCTACAAGATTAGAGTTAGCATTCAAACAGGATATTTTAGCAACTTTGCAGCTCATTTCAATGTACCAGGTATACTAAGATAATCTAATGCCATCTGAAAAAGTTGAGAATATATAGTATAACACTGATGCCACCATGTGAGAGCATCAGTGACATACTCAATATCTGCAGCTACATAAGTATCTATTGAGCTCATTTCCAAGATTAGTAGATTTCAGCACAGCAAGGGAGGGCATATTGTCAAACATGTTTCCCTGGTTTTGTTCATGAGTCAATAGTAGATTGCAATAATCAATTAGTAATGAAGTACTCACAGATGGGTGTTGCAATTACCTCAACATGTGAGTAGTGCTTCTCCTTAGCTGCATAACACTGTTGTCTTGATATTTGTCATGCACAGGTATCTCAGCAATTTGAATCCACTCATCTTCACATTTTGCAAGCTTGAAATGATGAAGTTTATGACAAGGGTGAAGAGCTGAAAGTGATTTTGGATGTGTGATGCACATATTACGAGTAGCAAGTAGTAGATTCACCCATTGTGATCCAATATATATCAGAGCTGTCTGTCAGTTTTTAATAGTGATTAATGTGAGGGTTTGCTTTGCAACTCCAGCATGGATCAGAGGAGAGTGCATGTGGTCAAGTGAATACTTCGTCAGCTGTTCATTAATGATATCCATGGCTGGGATAACAGTTATGAGATTGGGTGTTGAACACAAGAAGAATGCTGTAGCATTCCTGAAAATCTAGCACATTTGGTCATTACATGCATTATTATGGCCAAAACATGGGGTGAACACACCTTCAATGAATCTTGCAGATCAGTAAGCATTTCAGTTCTTATCTGTAAGCTCACACTATTGCAATCCCAGTTTCTTCCTTTGTATTTACATTATCCACTGCTTCTCAATGGTTCAGTGCATAATCAAGCATGTTGAAGGTCAAATTCCACCTCAAAGTGACATCTTGGGGCAAATTAGTGATCTCCTGCTCCAATTGCTCAAGAATCCATTGCCACTCAGGGAGCAACTTGGTCAAAGAATTGACAGTATTGAAGGTGAGCTTCCAGAGCTGTTACATCAAGCACCATCTATGTACATATAGTGTGTCAAAATATTCTAAATGATTTGTTTACCTTAACAAGTGCTGATTGGATTGGACAGATCACTTTTCATAGCTCCTTTCTCTCCTCAGAATTCATATTTTCAATTTCATCACCCACCCTTCAAGATTGTCATCCCTCAAGTTGTCATCAACAATGCCTTCAGTCTACTGTCACTCAACTTGTGGAGCTTACACAATAGCTGAATTTCTATTGATGTCAACTCTTCCTCATTCTCAGCACCATCTCTCCAACTCCCTTTCTTCACTTTGAAGGCATGGACCAGCAGTGACTTCACCACAAGGTTTGTTATATGCAAGGAAGCACTGTGCATGTCACACCTCCCCTTTATAGTCAGGCAGGTCAATTGCCAACCTATTGACCATAACAGTGTTGTTTGCAGCATTGTCACAGGTGATACACAGTATCTATATGCTCATAAGCGATCTGTTTATGAATGGATTGCTTGCTGACCTTATCATTCATTCCAAAGTCTTCCAGAACCTCTCGAAAGTCCACCACAAGCATAGCACCTGTCTGTGACTGTGCTCCCATTAGTGATCAGTTTTGCTTTGTAAGTCAACTCCCATTTGGCAAGTTCAAATTGACAATGGCAACCTGTCATGCTCCAAATGTACACAAAATGGCACAAAGACATGGTGGTTGGGTGATGTCCATCCATCTGTTGTAAAGCTCAATTTGCCATGATACTCCTGGTAAATTATTAGGACAATCTGAAATCTGAGAACAGGAACTAACATATGTTCAATATCTTAGCAATCTGTGCATGTATACATGCAAAAAGATAGCAAACATCATGCGCAACTATGAAATGAGATGGTATGTAATAATGATTTGGCTGCCCTCTCTTTATCAGGGATAAAAATGCATAATTGTTGACAATCATGAATGGCCATAGGCTCTCAGCCACCCACCACACAATCTCTGCCCTACAAGACACTGTGTCAGTCTCTAACTCACCAGGCTTTCCTTGGCTATTTCACCAATGCTTTCCTCTGGTTCATCTTCCCAGGTTGAATCATTTTCTGTCTGACAGGATCTATTGATTTTGCATCTCAAGCAGGATCTCTTTCAGCCTTTGCTTCAAAGTCAATACTAGAATGTCTTGTAGGTCAATGTAGTCTCACCTTGAGCTGTGTGCCTGGTCCTGATTTCATCTTCTTGGCACTATTTTTGGGCTGGTCAGGCAAGTCATTCTTGGGCTTGTGCTTCATTGGTGCTCTGATGTTCTTGGTATGGAATGTAGTCTTTGCCTTTTCAGAGGGCTTGATGATTTATTTGGTCATTGTGGCACCTGTGAATCCCATGTCAGTAGTGTAATTAGAACTGTCTTCATCAACTGATAATGGTTCTAAGACAAAGTCATTTGAGAATTCCACTGTCTCTGGCAATAAATCTGTGATAATGTTGTGCCTTGCCACACTGCTAGCTGCAGTACTCTGGTGCCAGGTGGCCACTCAGCATATTGGCATGTTAGTTACTGCCATGTGCACTGTCTCCAGATCACTTCAGTAACTGTTGGTGACACCAGAGGGTCAGTATGTCCAATGCTTGCTGTCCCACATAATGAGCTCACACATTTCCATGAAAAACACTCCATTTTCAACATGACTTTGTCATACATGTGATACACATGAAAGTAACATACTGCAATTTGTTGGATTACTAGGAATGGTTAAATAGCTCGGGCTACTCCTCCTCATTGGTGTCCCCTATGATCTCAGCACTCTTCTGAGCACTTGGCATAGTCCCATCACCATTCTTGCATCTCTTCCAAGAATTCTCCTTGTCTCCCATGCCATTGCCAGGTGTCTTGCACTTATGGGGCTTCCCTGCATCACAACACTTTTTGTGAGATTTTTTAACTTGTTCCCCACAATGCAGGGTTTGTCCAGTTGGGCAATGAATGATTTATGTGCACACTCCTGAGTGTAGTGCGTCACCAAGGCACACTGGAATGGACTTACTGAGCCCATCTGAGATGCAGCTGGTTATCTGCTTCCACATATTTGCAAGGGAGTCACATTGTGCAATGTCTGTTGCATGGGGTTAGTCAGTATGTAGAAACCCATGTCATATCAATACTGAACAGGGATAGTTTGATGGCCACACATACCAATCTTTGTGTGGTGTTGAATAAGTAAAAATGGTAACAAGGCCAACAACTAGAGTGAGAGACCTACAAGAAAATGAAGCAATGCACAATAGAAATAAAAACAAAGTAAATTTACCACCACTCTTGACCAGAGGGGGTTTTTTTTCTCACCAGTCACCAGTCACCAACCACACTATATCTTTTTTCACTGTTGATGTGAAATTCCAGCACCCCCATGAAAACCAGAAGAAGCTATGGAGTGGTGGCTCAGCAAGTTCATGGCTATAACTCTGGGCCCAGTGCAAAGAGCATATTGCCCAAGGGGAGGAGGTCCTCCAGCAGGTGAAAACAATTGTCCAGGGAGTGTCAGATAATACATGCTTCCAAAGGGCAGTATCATAGATTTTTATAATGGAAGAGTCCAACTTGCTACAGAACTCAAATATTTCAAGTGTAAATTGGAAGAATATGGTGTAGTCAAAGATAACAGGCATATATTAACAATAGCAAACATATAATATGTAATAGCAAACACTAGCATGATAACAATTGGGGGATCAATGAGATCTGAAGATCTGACATTTGACATTTGAAACTGTCACTAGAAATAGCAACAAATCTCAATTGTATATAGTGAACATATCTCAAGCAGTTAGCAAATTACAGCGAACAAACAGAGAATGCAACAAAACAAAAGAATCATGTGGTGGTTGGTGCAACATCACATATGTGTTGTATGTAGGCTTCAGTGCTGGTGATGTGTTGCTGATAGGATTGAGATGTATTCATGCAGGAGGTGGTGAGTTGTGCATCAGGCAATGTATCAATGCATTTGATGTCATGATTATCATATGAAATCAAAGTTAAAAAATGGACCACCCTGAAGAGTATTCCATGCTGTTCTCAATACAATCCCCATTTTGATACAACTTTCTCTCATGCATTCCAACAACAGAGAATTTCCATCATGAAGGATAACAACACAAGGTATTGTAGATATTCAACTAGACAGCAGAAGACTTTCAACTTTCAACCAAAAGTGTTCCTCCTTACTCGGTATAGGTGATGGAAGGCCAAACAGTACTTTATCATGCAGCCAAAATGGCCCACCAACCTGCGCCACTGCACAAAGTCTCTTTTCCTTATACTTCAGAGTGTAGATGTTGAGTGCCTCCTCGAAGGTCTTGTATCTTTTGTATCTACTTCCTGATATGTGATCAACTCGATCAACAACATCATTCCTATGATCTGGGTAAGATCTAGGCAAGAAGGCAGGGAAATCTATTTACCAATCATAAAATATGCCAACTTCTTGACCAACTGTGATAACATTGTATGTGGAAGTGGCACAAAGAGGGGGTGCAGCTGTGACAAAGCACAAATGGGAGGTATATATATACATCGAGCCATGGGGTTGGGATAGATGAGGGATGATTGTTCTGAGCATTTGGGGTGTTTCGGGTGCTCAAGGATGAAGATTGTGTTGAAGGAGTGACAGAAAAATTTGAGAGGGTTGGCTGGGTTGGAGGAGGGTCATAGGAGTATAATACTCATGGGTGAAGTGGTGATATAGGCACCCTCTCATGTGGTGTTCTCTGTCTGTTTTATTCACGTACATTTGACTAACTCAATTGTCTGATCCACTTCCATTAGTATCAGAGGAATCATACTGATATATCACGTACCAGATATAAATAAATGTTCCATGAGCTCTTGTATATCTTGCTTACCTCTTGAACCTTGAGGAGTTGACCCAGCCAGACATGGTTGCCATGACTAAAGAAGGGCATCAGGTAGTCGAGATCACAATTCATTCAGCGCTGTGGTCCACACTCACCAAGACTTGGTTGTGGAAGCATGAGTGACGTAAAGCATGTAAAATGGTGCATGTCCCATTAACCTGATAACCGAGCCAAATCTGATTTGATTTGGTAGCTCTGATTGCACAACAGTTGCGCAGGCACTTGAGAATCTATGTAGTCAAGATGACACGGATGATCATGCTGATTCAGAGGACGTACTCCAGGATTGGGAAAGATCACTATGGATGACATCCCCACTGACATTGGACAGACAAACGAGTTGCTTGAGTTTGGAGCACTTGCCCTTAGTATAATTCGGCAACATTAACATACACTGAACTATGTTGGTACTTGTGGTGCAGCAGTGAGGATGTGATAACATTGTGACCAGAATTGAGGGGACCCAGAGTGGTTACAAGTGAGCACTGTACATGCCAAGTTCCATCATTACTTCTATTTGTTTTACTCAACATAACAATGTCAGGATTTGAGCCGAGAGTAGTCCTGGCCACCTTACAAGCCTTGTCTCTCATAGTATCTGGTGAACATCAGAAACTCAAGTGTAACTAGTTTGCATCTGTGAGTCCTGACCATGGATTTTGATAGCACGACTTGAAATCTTTGATCATCGACGCTGTTTGACAGATTAAGAAGCGGTTTACAAGTTGGAGACACTTACCTGCTGTGAAGGTCAGTCCTTGGCCGCTCTTTCAGTTGGAGTGGGAGGCAGAGGTAGTTAAATAATATGTGAACTTTGTTTCACAGAAGACCCGCCCCTGCAAGGAGGACGCGGGTACCTCAAACTCCTGCCTCATATACCACTTCTTGGGCCACGTTGTGTGCCACTGTTGTATCTCCATCTCATGAGACAACTGGAGATGGAAGCATCAATCCTGAGACCCCGTACCTCCAGCCTCTCACCATTGTCCACCCATTCTACTACCTGGAGCTCATGTGGTGTCCATGGTGCCGTTAGAGGGATGATGTGTCGTGGGAAGGCTGGACTGGCACCGGTGCGCATGGGATATTGTTTGAGGGGGTTGCTTTGGTCAACAAATAGCTTCATTGCAACACTTGCAAGGCTGTAAAGCCCACTGGTTGTGACCTGCCAGGGGTTCAAATTCACAGACTCAGACTGAAGAACACAAGGGAGATGAGAATGGACTGAGCGGCTACTGTTTCGCACCAATGAGTAGTTTGTATTGGTCTCACTGGCAGTAATGGGGGAACCAGTATTGTGCACTCACCAAGGAGCTCTATGATCTTCTTGTAGAGTAGCAGCCCAGTTCAACATCAACTGGCCTGGCAGAGAGCATCCAGCGTGAGTACTGATCACACCACTCCACATATGTTCACGTCATCTAATTGTCTGATTGGGCATTCTAAATTCAGAATTACACCTCCTTGAGTACAACTGCCAGGCACTCAATTACCTCAAGGTTCTCAAGGTGGAAAAGTCAGCACAGAATTGGGGCCTTCTTCCTTGGCAGCACACTCAAGCCTTTCTCACCACCATCAGACGTCCACGGCTACCCAGACAAGTCAATTTCCCATGTGATCATCTCAGAGGTATATCTGGATTTTGTCACTCGCACACGACAGCCCGAGTGCGAGGTTTACTTACCAATGCTGACAAGTAAGTACCGCTGTAAACTTCTCTAACTCTTCTTTTCGTTTTCAAGCTCACACACTGTGACAGCAATCTGCGGTTCAATGATCAGCACCTTCAAGGCATTGAGCAAGGCTCTCATTACTAACCAAGATTAGTAAAAGACAAAGAAATTGTGGGGCGGAGTTCTGAGCATGATCAATGAGAAGAACGAGATCGTTGCTTGGGTATGTCTATTACTATTCAACATTCACTCGTTCTGACATTGTATGAAGCATTTCTGTCAAACTTGTGCAAACATGGAGGAAGCACTCAAAATCCCACTGCCTATGATGATGATTGCCGACAAGTATGAAGTGTGGTCAGCGCTGTGTTTCTTCACACTAACATCAGCCTCGATATATGGCACTTCATTGCAAGGTAAGTATCATCGATTTGTGAAACCCTGGTTCCACCCTCATGGACTATTTACAGAGGGTCGGACTCTCCACCCCATTGCTCTCCTTGACATCCTCAAGCAAATCATTGAGCATACTGTCATGGACATCCCATGTGCCCTCACCACCATGGAAGACAAAGTGTTTGTGACCCTAATCAAGTCCCAGATCTTCTGTAAGGAGGATGGTCGCATCCTCTTTCACCTCTTCAAAGAGTTTCCCAGTGACCTGAGCAATCCCAACTCTTACTTCTATACTCAAAACAGCATCAAGTACCTCCAGCTGGCCTACCTTGAGGAAGACTGGTGACAGTCAGAGTCCCCCTCTCACGTGTCCAATGTTCGCTCTTATTTGTCTTCTTTTAGTATAGATAGTACAGCCCCTGTGGTGTAGTCCGAGACATCCATTTCTAGCTGAAATTGACTGTCATTATCCAGGAATGCAAGAATGGGTGCTGTTGTAAATGCTTCTTTTAGCATATCAAATGCTTTCAGCTTGGAATCTTCCATTTTAAGGGTTGATCCCTCTCTGACAGGTCATTTAGTGGACGTGTGAATTGAGCGTAGTCCTGAATGAATCTTCAATAAAAGTTGGCAAGCCCAAGGAAGCTCCTGACATGCTTTACCGTCATGGCTTTTGGCCAATCTAGTTTCACTTTTACTTTGTCTGTATTCCATTTATGCCAACTGTCATTCTGAGGAATTCTACTTCTGTCATGCTGAACAAACACTTTCTAGTTTGACATAAAGATCATTTTCTTCTAGATGACGATGGACTTCTAGCACTAAGGTCATCAATGTAGACAATGACAACATCGTTGCACAACCCGAAGTACATCACAAGTGGCTCATATGTGCCCCTATAGCACACGAAGGTGGCTTTCCACTCATCACCTTCTTTGATGTGTACATCATTGTATCCCCATTGGAGATACATTTTTGTAAAGAGCTTAGCTCCTTTTAGTTTGTCAACAAGATGCAAGATCAATGGCACAGGTAATTGTTTTTGACTACGTGTTCATTAAGATAATGGTAGTCCTGGACCATCCATTTCTTTCCATCTTTGGAACAAAGAACACTGGTGACATTTGTGGTGATTTCAAGGATCTAATATATCCCTTCTTCAGTTGGTTGTCAATAAAGGCAGAGACTTCTTTTCTTTCTACACCTGACCTTTTGTTGACTTTCTGAACATGCTCATTTCTTTTTTTCCTCAGCTCATCTCTCCACAGACGACTGAGGTACATGACGGCATTTGGTATTACATCATTGTATTCATATCTTGTCCTTAGTTCTGTTTGTTCTAGTCCAACAGGAACCACTCACAATCATGGTTTAGTTGCTGCATGAACAGATGTTACAAATGCCAGAGATGATGTGGATTATCACAGCAAAGCCAATGATGTTTTTCAAGGTGCAGAAAAAATGCCTGCCAATGGCAAACAAATTGGACGCCAGTATCTTGCCAGAGTTTTTCGATGCATGCATTTCGGGTGGATTTTCCCCATATGGACAAAGATCAATTGGGGCCATGGTGCTGAATCATCCAAACAGCAACACCCAGGTTTTCTCTGCCACAATCACCACAGACACATGAAGGGGTTCTATATGCACCAGTTGCATGAAGAAAGAGATTGAGCACATTGATGCACGATTATCTGCACTTGCTCGTAAGCTGATGACCTGTTTACTTTTTAAATAAGTGTCAAGACCTGTAGAGAGCACCTACTGTTTGACAATAACCACCAACAATTCCGCGAATAACAATGCCCCATTGGGTCAACTTGTGGTGGCCATCAACATGCCACACATAGTTAGACTGTGGGACTTCATAGGTTCGAAGCTGCACTGTGGTTTGATGTTGAAGAACCCTACCGAGTGGGTCAACATGCTGTAATGGGGAATGAGCTTATCAAGCTCAACATCCATTATGTCAGAGAACTGCTGGAAAGACCGCTTGCTTGAAGATGGTCATGTAAGGTATTCAATGAATTTCCAGTGTTTTTGCAAACATTGAATATGGGATCCAATGGGTGGGATGACAGACAACCATTCTTGATTGAATTGGAAGTGTGGTCGGCCATGATGGCCAGATAAATGAAGTTGTATGGGGTTGATATGAACAATATCTGTTACCATACCTGGGCCTTCCCTTTCGTTATATAAACCATAATCATGTTGGATACAAGACATGTCAAGAATGCATATACTGTCCCCCCACAGCCAGAGCGGCATTCTCCAGCTTGCTAGTGAACATATCCAGCCTGCGTGCACAACCCATGACCCCAGCATTATCACCAACCTCGTAGTGCAGGGCCTCTAACAGCGGCACCATCCAGTGGCATATTTGGTCAGAATGAATTTGCAGAGAAAGTGGACCACCTTCTTCCTGTCATAATAGTTGTGTAGCTTGCTGGTACACTCATTGCAGGATATCATGAGCAAGGAGTACATCTGGCCTCCAGTAACCCCTGGCTGAAAGATCTGGAAAGGCTTGAAGGTTCCTGGACATCACAGCCAAGTGGTTGTTGAGTTTCTAACAGGTGGTGAGATGTACTGCCATGCACAACTTCAGAACCAATTAGCAATGTGACACATGAGTTGAATGGCCCATCATGATGATGGTTTCCCTATCCTCTGCTGTCAGTACACAACCACAATTCCCCATGATGACATCCAGAATATTACTTCAAAGATGGGACAGTTTTCTTTTTGGTATCTTTTCCTCTTGGATAGTTCTCTTAACTATTTAGCTCACAGTAAGCATTCCATAGGTCCTAGAACTGACTTGCCACATGCTCTACAGGCTTTGCCCTGACCTTGCATTATGGTCCCCAGTCCTCGAGTTACTCCTTTCACTTCCTCATCAAGAGTGCCAGAAAGGTGCTGAGGACACATGTGATGAGAACCCAATTATCCTTCATGGAGTCATTCAACATGAATTGGACCACCTTCTCTCCAACATGTCACTGGGGCCTTTATTAGACAGCTAGATCAGGCAGCTGGAGTCCGAAGTCAGAAACTAAATATTGAAGTAGGTACATCACACATACCTGGAGTCCGAAGTCAGAAACTGAAGAGTAATGACTTCGGACTCGC
>JBBPRF010001174.1:0-10371 GCA_038092875.1 Lanmaoa pseudosensibilis | reverse complement strand
AGGCTCAGGACTACTTTGCAGTGTACATGACTGCTGGCTCAATGAATGAGGTGGGGAGCTTCATCCAAATTCAATACCAGCCTACAAGGAGGATATACTTCAGGCAATGACCAATGGCAGTGAACAAAATGGATTAGACTGGGGTTACCAGTCGCAGAGTGTCTACTTTATATATGTTACAGGTGTGCACACAGACCATGCTGCACATGAGAGAATTTACTAGATATGGGTAAAGTAAAGAAGGCTGCATGGGATGACAAGACGGAAATAAATGTATGAAGAAGATAAGGTGTGAAAATAATGGGGATTAAAACCATGAGTTATGTCACATGATAAGGTCTGGGCCCTAGTCATGTGACTGGTAAAGGTGAAATGATAAGTGATGAAGTGAAACTGCTATGTAAGTCCCAAAAAGTTTTGAAAATATTCATATTATAACACTATCTCCTTTTTAGGACTCAAATTCCAGGTGAGTCATGGAAGGTTCAGTGGCTGTGTAGTTTACATAAGGAGAAAAGAGAGAAGCAAAGTCTGATACAGTAAGTCTACAGAGTTTCCTGGATGCGGAGGGATTCTTTTTGTGGAATTCAGCAACAGCCAGGGGGGCTGTGTGAATGATGTCAGCTGATTCCCATGTATGATCTGCTTTGTTGTAACCCTTCCAGTGCACCAAATATTCCAGCTTCTGGCCTCTGAGATGGGATACAGCCAGGTATTCTACCTCAATCACTTTGGGACAGACCTTGGGCTGTCCTGGTAAAGTTTCCCAATAAGGTTTAATGCAAGAGATATTAACTGTGGGATGAATGTGAATGGAGTTTGGCAATTTGAGTGTAATGGCATTAGGAAGGACAGCGGTGATAGCATAGGGTCCAATCCATTTTTGGGTTAATTTTTGTGCCATATAAGGAAGCTTCAATTTATCAGTGGAAAGCCAGACCTGCTGGCCGACGGAGTACTCTGGTGCTTCTGATTGGCTTTTGTCAGCAAATGCTAACATTTTTCTCTAGTGGTTTCTAAGGCCACTTCTATCTCCTTGTGAGAGCGACTCATGTCTCCTGTGAATTTGACTAGTTTTCCCTCAAACCCATATGAGGTGCATAGTTCCGAGTGACATTAAAAGGAATGGTGCTGGTCGCCATGGTTAATGTATTGTTGTGGGAGAATTGAGCCATTTTCAACCAATCTGCCCAATTGCCTTGCTTTTTTCCAACATAAGCATGGAGATATTGTTCTAAATCTCTATTTATGCATTCTGTTTGTCCATCAGTTTGGGGATAATATGCTGTGGAGATTTTTTGGGAGATACTGAGGAGTTTGCATAGGTCTTTGGTAAAGACAGAGATGAATTGAGGGCCACAGTCAGAAACGAGGGTGGAGGGTAGTCCATGGGTACACCATATGTGATCCCGAAATAGAATAGCTATGTCCAAAGAAGAACATGTATTGTAAGTGGGAATAAACACTACTTCTTTGGAGAAGTGGTTTACTACCACACAAATAGCTGTAAAAGATTGTGATTCAGGAAGTCCCATAATGAAATCTACTGATAGATCTTCCCAGGGCTGTTTAGCAACTGGGAGAGGAAGGAGTTTTCCTGCTGGTGCCTTTTGCTTACCCTTCGTAAGGGCACACACTTGGCAGCTATCTACATAAGTTTTAACATCTTTGGTGACACCAGGCCATAAAAAGTAATGGGTAAGGGTATGAATGGTTTTAGAGTGTCCACCATGTCCAGCAATGGGAGAATCATGACAAAGAGTGATTAAATAAGTACATAATGATTCAGGTATGAAAACTTTGTTTTTGTCATTTTTGAGAATATTCATAGTAGAATTGAAAAGAAAGTCATTCACTGCATCAACCCCCAGAGAGGCTGACTCAGCTTCCAATTCCAAAAGAAAGTCTGATGACAACAAAACAGAATTAATAAAAACAGAAGGAGGCAAGACCGTAATATTACTATTGTGATCCTGCACTGCCTCCCCATGATCCAGACAATGTGAAAGTGCATTGGCCTGTCCATTTGAAGAACCAGGTTTATACATGAAGACATAATTGAATTCCTGAAGAAGGGCATGCCAATAGGCTTGCTGACTGCTTAAAGTCTGTGGCTTCTTCCAGTATTCGAGATTCTTGTGATCGGTCCAGATTTCAAATTGTTCACGACCAATAAGATAATGGTGCCACTCTTCCAGCGCCTGAATTACTGCAAGCAATTCTTTGTCGTAAATAGGATAATTGCACTCAGTGCTATCAAAGGAGTGAGAAATGAAGGCCACAGGCCTCCAGTTACCATCATCACATAGAGTAGAGAGCACAGCTCCCATGGCAATGTCCGAGGCATCCATTTCGACCCTGACTTCTTGTTCTCTATTAGGGTAAGCGAGAAGGGGTGCCGTTGTAAAATGCTTCTTTAAAGCATCAAATGCCTTCTGCTGATTGGGACCACATGTGAATGGAACATCTTTCTTGGTAAGGTCGTTTAGGGGGTGTGCGATCTTGGCAAAGCCTTCAATGAATCATCTATAATAATTACAGAGCCCAAGGAATCCTTGGAGCTGCTTTAAGCGAGTGGGAACTGGCCATTCCATGACCCAGCCACTTTCTTTTCCTGCATCTCTACCCCCTTTTTAGATACAATCATGCCCAGAAAGTCTACTTTGTCCTGAGAGAAGGCGCACTTGGAGGGTTTTACATAAAGATTGTTCTCACGTAAGTGGTGAAGGACCTCTTTTACTACCTCTTCATGCTCTTCTCTTGTCTTCTTGGACATAAATATCATCCAGTCATCAATGTAAATAATTACTACCATATACATGTCATTAAATATATCATTCATCATTTGCTGGAATGTGGGAGGAGAGTTAGTCATCCCAAAATACATTATGGTTGGTTTGTAAGCACTGACTGGGGTGACAAAGGCACCTTTCCATTCATCACCTTCTTTGATTCGTACATTATTATAGCCCCAACATAGATCAAGGGCTGTGAACATATCAGTGTTCTTGAGTTGATCAATAAGCTGTGGGTGTTACGATTCATCCAGGACTACCTTTTCTTTTCCTAATCTCACTAACTATACGTTGTATTCATACGAGTCGCTCGTTCGACTCCCACCTTGTATGCTTTTCCTTCACTTCGCCTCATGTGACTTTATCCAGTCAGCTACTGCTGTTTCCATCACGTGACTCCACAGTCCGCAGTCATGACACCATCGACTGCGCATTTCATTTCCACTCTTCTATTTGTAATTCTAATGACGCGTCGCCTTCTCATTGGCTGTGGTTATCGTACAACGCGTCACCCTTTTCCATTCACCATTCTTAGCTATCTTTTCTCATGGTCCGTGCGCGGACTCCTTACGTATAAATACCTGTGCTCTCACAGCAGAGATCCTTAGCTTAGACCTCCATTGTCTTACCTTAGTCTCTCTGCAATCGACAAGGTCCTTGTTCCTTTGTCCCTTGTCCCTTGTCCCTCTCTGCCCGCTATGCATTCGTCTTTACGACTGTAGATCCTTTGAACCTGAGGACAGTCAGTATTGCCTTAGCGCATCTGTACTCTGTGCCTATGTCATTACTTCACGCTTGATCACTGGATGACTCACTTCGCCACTTGGTCACTTTACATGCCAGTGGATTCCCCCGCACCACGTGATTGCTTACGCATCCGTGGGATACCTTCGAACCCTTGACACTTAGGACCTCCCTACGCCTTCAAGGGCTATGTCTGATCCTACCCGGGTCGAGCATAACAGTGGGATTAGAGGGAGCAGATAAGAGTTTTTGATAGTACCCTCATTTAAATAACAGTAGTTGATGACCATTCACTTCTTGCCATCCTTCTTGGAAATAAAGAAGACTGGTGAGGTCTGAGGGGATTTGATGGTTTGATGTACCCCTTTTTCATTTCTTTGTCTATGAATGCACGGATTTCTTCCATTTCAATATCAGATAACGGAATTACCTGACCCTTTTTCAGGATGAAGTCCAGCTTGAGATCTACAGCATGATCCCAAGGCTTATGGGTTGGCATTTGTTCAGATTTTTTTTCCGAAAAAACATTGAGAAATTCATGATAGACCTGTGGAACTTGGTCAGTGAGTCCCTCTTCTATAGTACAAAGGTGAGCTGGCTCTGGGGCATAAAAGGTAGAAGCGTTAGGCTCTGTGCCCATAATTTTACAGTATTGTGTACAACATGGGAAGGAAATAGTTTTTTTGGGTCCAGTCAATCTTGGGGTTATGGTGGTAAAGCCAGTCATATCCAATGATCATCTGGTAGGTTTCCAATTTAGAAATATAAGTGTCTATGATTTCATAATGTCCAGCAATTTCCATGATCAAAGTTACCACATGATGAATCTGGCCAATGGCACCTTCTGATCTGTTAGTGTTATGTATCTTGATTGGGTTGTCTATCATATAATAAGGAATTCCATGGTGTAACACATAGTCCTAATCAATGAAAGTGTGGGTAGCCCCTGAGTCCAAGAGAGCTTTGAATTGGTAGCGTTCCCATACACCATTGTGTTGACAACTAATGACTGTCTCAAGCAAGAACTCTCTGCTGAATGACAAAGTCATGCCACAATACTTAGGTGTGAAAAAAAAGGGGTTTATAAATAGAAGCAATTTTTTGTTGCCTTGTCAGAGAATTAAGCATACCATTTTTTATTTCCAGTGCCACACTCGATTGAGATGCTCTGACAGAAGAAAGAGATATATTGCATAAAATTACATCGAGATCGGAAATAGGAAAATCATTGTCCATACAAGAAGTAAGAGAAGAAGAAAACTGTTCAGGTCTGTGCACATGAGAACCCTCTTCTCTCATGTGCTGTTGCCTTTTAAAGCCTCGGCTGCTCTTTGCCTAGCTTCTATCTCAAATTTGTCCCAATAGTATGCTTTGGTTTCTGCCGAGACAAATGCTTGATGTGCTGTGACTTGCACTACGGGTGTGGCTACTGGTGGAGCAGGAAGAGGATGGCCTGGATAATGTTGGGTGACCAGCACCTAGGGGTACTGCCCAGCATTGTCATCTGCCAGTGGAATATAACAACCTTGGTCATAGTCCCAGACCTATTGTTGCCTCTGCTGAGGCAGACATGGCTGTCGATGATATGGGTTTTGGGGGCAATCAGGCTTGATATGCCCGAGTTTCCCACAGAGGAAACAAGTCCTTGTGTTAGGATGTGAAAGTCCCAGTGCAGACTGCTGCACTCCTATTTCCATGGAGGCACCACAACCTGGTTGGATTCCAGTTGCCATAAACTGGGGATGAGATGGCAGGGGAGCGGATGGAGGGGCATAAGGGCCATGAGGCCACAGAGGAAAATGGAGAGAAAGATAAGTGGAAGGGCTGTGCTCAACAGAAAGTTGTTTGATGGCATGTCCCACTGATCAACAAGTGTCAGCCAACACATCATATTCATCATAGATGATGTGGGGGCGATTGAGTGTTACCATTTTGTAGATCTGATAGTCAATTGCCTTCTTGAGCAGAGAACACATGTGGTAGTCCTCAATGCCTGATTCCTTTCTCAGAACCTCGAACCTTTGCAGGAAGAGATCCACTGGGTGACCATTTTGACAGAGGCCCTCCAACTTCTTTAGTGACTCATGAGCAAGGATATTGATACAGAAGTACACCTTGATTTCTAATTGCAATGTGCCCCAGCTGGGCCACACTGATTTGCCTTTTATGCCAGTTACAACACCAGCAGTATTCTTCACCTCCATATTTTCATCATCAAGATATCATTCAAGGGTAATTTGTGCAAATCCCTTGGCCTTCTTCTCTAGGTGAGATAGTATGGTGATGGTGCAGAGTTTATCCAACTTCCATGTCTGGGTGTCTACCCACAACCTCAAGCACACCCACCAAAGCCAAAAGGTATTATGGTTGCCATCCCACTTCTCAGGATTAGTGATCTTTTTGGTGATGTTGGCTTTTTCCTTGTCAATGTTTAAGTCGGCAAGGCACTGGACGAGGTCGTCGAGGTCAATGGTTCCCAACATAGTGTTTTATTGGATAGAGGGAGGAGCGGGGACAAAGCTAGGGGCAGAGATGTTCAAGGTGGTGGTGGGAGACAAAAAAGAACAAAGAGTCCATGTGTTTTTCTATGTGAGACAGGATGGAATCTTCTTTCAGTCGCTTACTGTCTGGTATCTTTCAACCAGACTCTGGGCAATCTACAAACTTGAGAGCATAAAAAGTATCTTTTTGACTGAAGAAAATATCTCCTTTTTCGTCAGCAATTCCAGAGGTGACTGCAGCGACCTATCATAAAAAAGCTATATAAAAAAGTACTATGGCTGTGGAGGAACTGGATACACCTGGCTACAGTGAGGGAAATACTGCCCTTGTCAGACATGATGTTACAGGTGATCACATGAATCTGCCCCTCACAGCATCAAAGGGGATACAGACTGTTAGGCACTCAACAGACAACGGGGGCTTGTGCACTATGCCTGGCAGCAATATTATCTGTACTTATGACAGCAGACAACCATATTATGCAAGTGTTTTGGCGAGTGCTTTACTTGTCACCGTCAAGTGGTGATGCCTCTTGTTCCCTTAGCTCTGGGACCCAAGCGTTGTGTATAGCAGTCTAATCCAAGTGTTATAAACTATTGTGAACAACAAGTCAAACCACAAGGCTCAGGCCTACTTTGCAGTGTACATGACTGCTGGCTCAATGAATGAGGTGGGGAGCTTCATCCAAATTCAATACCAGCCTACAAGGAGGATATACTCCAGGCAATAACCAATGGCAGTGAACAAAATGGATTAGACTGGGGTTACCAGTCGCAGAGTGTCTACTTTATATATGTTACAGGTGTGCACACAGACCATGCTGCGCATGAGAGAATTTACTAGATATGGATAAAGTAAAGAAGGCTGCATGGGATGACAAGATGGAAATAAATGTGTAAAGAAGATAGGGTGTGAAAATAATGGGGATTAAAACCATGAGTTATGTCACATGATAAGGTCTAGGCCCTAGTCATGTGACTGGTAAAGATGAAATGATAAGTGATGAAGTGAAACTGCTAAGTCCCAAAAAGTTTTGAAAATATTCATATTATAACAATTCCTGTTCCACATCCATATCAGAAGCTTGACTACTAAAGCTTCACCCTTGACTATCAACCAACTACCCTTATACTTGGTGAGCCTCCTATCAAGTGTTCATCCCTTCTTGTCCCTGTACTATTGGAGGTCTTTACTTCCAATAGGTGGTGGGACATTGTTCATGGCGCCACAGTAAAAGGGGGGAGAGATAGGTGGGTGGGAATACAGGTGGACAGGGGGTTGGAAAAGGGGAAGAGTGGGGGAGGGGTGAGTAAGGATTAGGGGAGATCACGTGGGGACATATCCCAGTTTTGATGATCTCATCATTGGGGGCCTTGACTTCATCCGCTATTGCCCACAGTAAGTGTTGATTTGTAACAGAGATGTCATAACCACAGCCTGCTTTGAGTTCCTGGTGCTGTTACGCTTGACCCAGGTAGGATCGAACATAGCCCTTGAAGGCATAGGGAGGTCCTAAGGTTTGAGGGTTTGAGGAAATTCCACAGATGCATAAGCAATCACATGGTGTGGGGGAATCCACTGACACATAAGTGGTCAAGTGGCGAAGTGAGTCATCCAGTGGTGGTCCACAACAGTAATGACTAGGCACGGAGTATGGTTGCATCAAAGGCAATACCAACCGTCCTCAGGTTCAAGGGTTCAAAGGATGAGAGATGAGGGACAAAGGATCAAGGACCTTGTCGATTGTAGAGATGCTAGGTAAGACAAGGGAGGTCTAAGCTAAGGATCTCTGCTGCGAGTGCATAGGTATTTATATGTAGAGGATCCGCACACAGACCATGAGAAAAGGTAACTAAGAATGGAAGTGGAATAGGATTGATGTGTCATATGATATGAGGAGCCAATGAGGAAGTGACACGTCACTAGAATTACAAATAGAAGGGTTTGAAATAGAATGCACAGTCAATGGCGTCATGACTGCAGACTGTGGAGTCACATGAGAGAAACGGCAATTGCTGACTGAATAAGATCATGTGAGACAAATGAGGAAAAGAAAGCACACAAGGTGAGAGTCGAACAAGCAACTCATGATAATACAGCATATAGCTAGAGAAGTCAAGGAAAAGAGTGGTAGTCCAGATGAATTGTAACAGGTGCCAGTCCAGGTGGACATGCAAAGTGTAGGTTAGGATAATCTTCTCTTTTAAGGGGAGCTGAATTGTCAGATGGGTTTCTAGCAGCCAGAAGAATTTGGCGAGGAAGTTGAGATGGGCAACTGGCCATTCAGCCTTCCTGGCATAGTCTAGAAAAAAGTTCTTCACCCTGAGAAACTTAGTGAAGGATAGATTGTGGTCAGATAGTGCATTGCATGAGGCTCTGACCACAGTGATGGAACATACAGTTGTTATAATCCTATCGTGAACGACAAAACCACAAGGCTCAGGACTATCTCACAGCATACATGGCTACTGGCACAAAGGTATGTGGAGCTTCACCCAAGTTCAACACCGGCCTACAAGGAGGATGTACTCCAGGCAATGACCAGAGGTGGTAAACGAAATGGATTAGACTAGGGAATCCAGTCATATGTGTCTAGCTTATATATGTTACAGGAGTGCATACAGACCATGCTGTGCATGAGAGGATCTACTATGTAAAGTAATATGAAAGAAGTGTCCATGTGAATGACAGCATGAGATAAAGAGCAGAAATAACTGTGGGAATGGATAAGGTGTGAAGAGAACAGAGATTAAAATCATGAGGCATGTCACATGATTAAGTCTAGACCATGGTCACATGATTGTTTCTCATGATCATGTGCACTAGTCATGTGACTGGTAAAGGTGAAACAATAAGTCCGAAAAAGTTTGAAAATATTCATATTATAACAACAGTGAGGTGGTCATCAATTCTGGCAATACTAAAGGTGTCATCAGCCTGTGATTTGTTGGAGTACTTTGCTGCATCCATCCATCCTGCAAGGGTGAAGTACCAGAGTTCAATGTAGTCGAAGGTGCTCAGTTTCTGTAGAGTGTATTGAGATGGGGGGTGAACGAGAACATCAGTGATGGAGGCTGTCAAAAGTTGAGGTCCAGAGCAGAGCAGAGCTAATCAGAGTGGAGTAAACCAGAGCTCAGCTGCTGTCTAAGATGGGCAAGAACAACTGTATTAATTACCTAATTGGAGCAGAGTAAACTGGAGCTACGGTACATTAGTCTAACAGTTGATATAAGTAAGTAGAAGTTAACTCACCTCAGCTGCTGCCTAAGATGGGTGAGAACAACTGAGGTGTCTGGGAATGAAGTAAAGGGTTTATGTACTATGTGGTAAAGGCACACTCATACCCCAATAAGTGTCAGGGAAATAGAATCGAGAGAAAATGTTATAAAGGGTATGTAAAGGACATTACCGAGCAGTAATGTCATACTGTAAGAAGAAACAAAGCTCCAGAGTTGGTAGTCCGACACTCCAGAGTGAAAGCAGAATCTATGAAGTGTCTCCAGAGGTTTGCAAACTCCAAAACTCCAGCTGGAGTTAGTGGTATTTTGTCAGAGGCACCAGGTGTGAATGGATTCATCTTGGGCTTTTTCTGGTCCACTTCTCACTGCTCACACTCAGCCTCTCCTCTGATTAGTCTATTTTCCTCATCCTTCTGCTCTCTGTGGGCTATCTCTGCTTGTTCAGCTGTCCTGGCATCTGCTTCCCTCTGCACATTCCATGCTGCAACACAGGTAGCCTTGTTGGCTTCCCAAGCTACCATCAGTCTCTTGACAACCTGTTCATTGTTCTCTTGGAAGCCTAGATGCAGTCCTTGGTGAATGATATCAAAGGTGTGGCTGGTGAAGTCAGGGGCCACTTTGAGGTTGGGATTGGCCATGGCTGTTTGCAATGCAGCTTTCAAGATGGATCAAAGTGGATAGGCTAAGGAATGTGGGGAATGCTCAATGTATGAAAGCCAGGTGGAAAGACGAAAAACCAGCACAGAGCTCAGCTCTGAGGAAAAAGAGCCATGAGTGGAGGAAGTGGCGTGGAGAGAAGAAAGACCACGCCACCCTTCCCCCGCCCGGCCAAAGACTACGATCTGTGACTATGCTCGTGCCTCGCTACGTAACAGATCAACACAACATCACGCGGCGCAAACGTCCCGTCTGCGCTGTGCTTGCCAGCCCGGCAGGAGGGGAGGATTGTGGCTGTGTGGTCGCATTGTTTTCCTCGTGCGAGTTTCTTGCTACATAAGGGTAGCTGTACAAAAGGTTCCTGAGTCCGACCATACTCCATCTAGTTGTTATCAAGTGCTGAAATACATGATTAATTGATTCGAGACTACATA
>JBBPRF010001173.1:0-10379 GCA_038092875.1 Lanmaoa pseudosensibilis | reverse complement strand
AGATGACTGCGACATACAAGTGCCCTTGTGGGACATCGAATGCTATCAATGGTAACCTTTGGGATCTGGATGCTGCATTACAAAGTGGTTGCACCATTACCTGGTTAGTTCGCCTCTTCTACTTCTTGGCAGGGCCTACAATGAACTGAAAGTCGACACTGCGAGCGACGGTTCCAAATCTCAGGCACTCGGAGCAGGTAAATAGAGGCGCACAATACTAATAGTCAACAAGGATCTGGTACCACACCAGTGGTAGAGGTGAAACATCTCATTCGCAATTTTCTAGTAAAGCAAGTGGTGGGTGTGACTGTACCACCTACAATGATGCCCAGTGGTAGGTGTTAACGTTCACGATGCAATCTTTACACTTCAGTTCGTAAAGGCGAGTATCCTACGTATCCGACTGTTCGGGGTGTGTTGACCATTCCTGTGCTGCATTCCACCTCCAGGAAGTGCGTGTTCTCGTGTATCCTACTGTCCGCCATTCGTTGACCATCCCTGTGATGTACTCCACCTTCAGGAAGTACGTAGTCTCGTGTATTCGACTGTTCGTCATTCGTTGACCCTCGCCATGCTCTGTTCCGCCTCCATGTAGTTGACTATGGACAACTGGAATGGATTCGATTCAGATCCAGGCTGGTCGCTCAAGGTATGACTTTTTTTTCGTAGTTTCAGCTCGACTTAACATGTGATTCCTCAAGGACATGATCAGGTTCAACAGGATTCTTATTGACGTAACGGAGGTCGTCTGTGAGTGGGTAGACCATCACGGGGCACTCTGCAACATCCCAGTAAAGGGCAAGGGCTTCAAGTTCCACCTAAGCCATAGGCACGGGATTACGTCCGACTCGCAACTACATCCGTGCCTCTGGCACAACTGCCCTTGTAATAGCCAGCCAATGAGGAAGTCGAGCCTCGAAAGACACATGAAGGAGCAGCACATCCCTGTGAGGTGGGCCTGCCCGTCCTGTGTCCAGACGTTCACGAGGGAAACAACATTGATGGTGCATATTAAACACCCCCACGGACATGCATAACTTCCTGTAAGTGTTCAACTACCCCTGTGTGATACGTAAATTATAACGAATTCCAGGTTATCGAACCACAACCTCCCTGATCGCATCGAGCCTCCCCAGAGGAACCCCTTCAAAATTCAAACTGTACTACTCCCTCATGATGGTCCAATAACCTACCTTGATCTATTCGCACATTTGTAATCCCAGACAATATCATCGGATATAGCATCTTTCTATACGACTCATGGCACTGTACGTTGAGGCACGAACCATTCTCCAATCAATTGCGAAACTTCCCCTCCACAACGATCACAGCTCCACGGCTTGACTTGAATGCATTCCAACTCGAACGTACAATGCGCACTAATTGAGGCCTATTTGGGGGCTAGATCTTCCATGACACTGCTTCTCTTGTACTTATCTATGCTGGATGGTATCCAATACCCAGTCGTTTCATAGTGTACTACATCCTCTTCCCGCCATGCTTGTACGGGATCCGCAGACCGAATAACCTTTATGACAGCGTCGTTGAACGTCCTGCAAGCATTACATGACAAAAGGGAAAAATAGAAGAAAAGCCTCCAAACTTCGATATTAGTTATACATATGTCCTCGCGCCCCACTTCTCAACAATCGCCACCGCCTCATCAAACAACGCCTTTTGCTCCTCCGTCGGACGCGGAATCCCAATCCCCGCACTCGGCCCCGAGATCTCCAAATCCTGCAACTTGTACGGGTCCGTGACGTGCACGATGCTCGTGCTCCGACCGTACAGGTCCTCCGCGCCCGGATACTGCGTCGGGATCTCGCCCAGGATCTTTTGGAGTCTGGAGATGGACTCGCGGTGCTGGGCTACCTTGAGCGAGCGGGAGACGATGACGTATTCGAGGTGGGGAACGCCGTCGTCGTCCCGGCGCTCCTTGTAGGAGAGGATGAAATTTTGGCTGTATGTGGTACGGGTGATGATGTAGCGGCCCAGGGGTGGGGTGGGGCCGTTTTCGAGGCCTAAAGAGATATATGATCGGATGATAGCAGACAGTCTGAGAGAGATGGTGAGGGAGAACTTTTACCTTTCTGCAGGATGATGTTGAAGGTGTCAGTGACCCGGGATGGGTCCCGGTCCGATAAGGTCTGATAGCACCAATGTAAGCGGAATGTGCCAGAAACCGTATTGCAGTCTGTTCTGCGCACTGCTTACAATAGTATCAGTGAGATGGGATTATTCTCTTTTTGCACACATTTTTGGCCTCCCCCCACCAACAACCTCACTTGGTCCCAGTGCGCCCACGCTGAGGGGGTCTCTGAAATGAACATCCTGAGGGTGTGTATTCAGTCCTCGAATGACGTTCCGAAAAGTGGGCCATGGCCCATGGCTGTGCCTCGGGCCGGAAGGCTTCCCGAGCTTTGCGCTCATTCTTTCGGAGTCACAACTTGTCCAGCTGAGCCACCCAATCCATGTATGGATCATCTTTCGAATCAAGTACGGGGTCGGAGTCAAGCCGTTGTTCAAGTTATAACACCGCCGAGTCACGGTATCTTGTATATCGACAGCGCTGCCCGTGATTGAGAATGATTCGACTTTCGTTCACGATCTCTGACCTCTCCCGCGAGTTCATCTCTCGCTGAAATGCCTTTTTACGTTGGCTTTTTCGAGAAGCTTCGCAGCCGGAGGCAAAACATATCTGGTCGCTCGTTGCATGAGCACTCCATCGCCCCAGGTATTCCTACTGTATCCAATCTATTACCTTCTCTCAGTTCAATGCAGCTCCCTTCCCCACCCACTCCTCAAGCGTCGACCGCCATTGCTACTACTAGCCGCAATGCCTCCGATGCCATCCAAAAGTTTTTCCCGCCTGTACAACCAGTCGCAGGAATCATCCCCGGTTTCGACAGTATTATTAAGGGTGCGATCGAAGGAATGTCAAGTACTTTTCAGCTTGATGATGTGATTCGACGCCGCTCTCGAGTATTATTGCCCATGACCCTGAACTTCGCCATCATAGAGATACAGCCAGAACAAGGGCAACTTGGAGATACTCACTCTCCGATTGCACCTGCTTCGCCACCACATAGACAATGTACCGGTCGCTCGGACCACCTTCGAAGAAACCATGAGAGGCGGTTGCTTAGGTGTGTCACTCTTGGCAAGCGTGGATCGAATAATAACCACACTTCATTATCAGCGCATTGCAATCTGCCACATCCCAACTGGAAAACATGGAAAAATGCATTCGTGGCTCTCCCCCCCCCGCACAAGAAATTGCCAGATGTATCATTACCATCAATAACCATCTTTTGGAATATATGGTGAAGGCACACGTCTCGAGGGGAAATCTTTGTCAAGTTATTCCTGACTTGTTCTTCTGTCTTGATTAGGTCTTTTCCTTAATGCACCTTCAAAATGACGTGCTTGAAATCGCAGACGAGATTGTACAATCCCACTTCAGGTACATACAATTTATCGAGACCTTTATGGCGGCAGGGGGCTCGGGACAGTTACCGGCAGCTGTCTCACGCGGTCATGCAGTACTCGTCGATGCAACAGGACGGGAGCACAGCATGCTCTTTGATCAGTGCCGATACTTGGATGTACGCTCCCACAATGTGAACATATATGTACGCCTACAAAGCTCAACATATAATTTTAGCATTAATGACATGCTCTCCGTGATCTTCTTTCAGTGCAGACCAGACGAAGCCAGGATACAAAGGTGGTACATCGGAAGGAAGCAATATAATTTTGTGATTTACAACAGGACTGACTCGGACGTGATACCACTGACAAGGGAAAGTGGTATTTGGTCAAACTTGGAGCCAGGGACGACAATCGTTATGAGGGTCATTAACGAAGAAGTCGCCGATCGGATGACGACATACAAGTGCCCTTGCGGAAAACAGAATGCTATCGACCTCGTTATTGGGAATTTGGCGGCTGCATTGCGACGTAGCTCCATCATCACGTGGTTGGTTTACCACTTCTACTTCCTGACAGACCTGACAACGAATTGAAAGTGGGCACTGCGAGCGTGTGGGGTATTTGGTTGTGTAGGTCGGTTAGACTTTTGTGGTTCGACGGTTATCAGAGTATTGAATGGGTCGTTTGCTGTGTAGTTGTGACCAGGACCCCCAGAAATCACATTGATGTTTGTGAGTCAGGCGTCGCTCTCACTTGCTCTTGATGCTTCCGAGTATCATGTTCTGAACATATAAAGGGCTGCGTTCAGTGACTGCCAGTCGTACAACAATGCCCATAATCTACTTGTATAATCCAAACAGACCTAGAGGGTTCATACCTTGAGAATAAGAGTGCACCACAGTAAAGAATTGAAATCGAACCAGGGTCGCGTCAATTAAAGCCATCAAGCCTGAAGAAGACCCTCTGCCTTCTTTGATCGTGGTACGATCCGAGACTTGAACGGCTTGCAAAATCCAGTTGTTTAGACAAAAAGAATCCCGCACTACCAAAGAACAATTGCAAAAAAAAAAAACACTGGATGAATCCTTCCTTGACATCATACCTCGGTACACACTCCACACCATTCTCGACGCATCTCGAGACATCCAACGTCGCCAGCGCCATTGCGACACAGATAAAGATCATCAACTCTGCAAGGTGCGTACCTGGACACGACCGCCTTCCGTACCCGAAACACACCTCACGCGGGTCAGGCTGCTTATCCTCGCCAAGGAACCTCTCCGGGTTGAATACATCTGGATTGGTATATGTTTCTGGGTCGGACAAGATGAGCCTGTCACCAAATGTTTACATCCAAGATAAGTGTCCAAGCGTCACTGTCGGCGAGCAACGGACCAGATGTTCGCGAAAAGACACGTCCCTTTGGGGATCGAGTATCCCTCGTAGATAATGTCTTGTGTAGTGACATGCACGGCTAGCCTCCGAGAGATACGAGTACATCCTAGTCAGACCCAGAAATGCACATGCGCGAACAACACGTACCCAATGAAGCCACCACGTGCCACCGAAGAAGTTCTGCACAGATCGCATTCACGTACGGAAGCGGATCACGATCCTCAATGGTCGGAAGTCTCTCGTGTCCGACGACGACATCCAGTTCAACCTGCGCCTTTTTGAGAATTTCGGGGTATATTGTCATAGCAAGGAAAAATGCGGTTAATGCGGACGGTGTCTGTCGTGGATGCACTCGTTCAAGTGAGATCTGCCCGTAGACGAAGAGTCCAACTCGCCGTGTCAGATCCACCTATAAATCATGGAACGACGCTCAACGTAAGTAGAACAGTCTGTAGAGCCATACTTTGAAACTATACCCGGTACATGGTGAAAGAAGCCCACTTCAAGACCTCTTCTTCCTCAGGAGTGACACCCTCCTGAAGCAACCGTGACATGGCGCAGCATCGCCTTTCGCCTAAGTCCGCATCGATGTACAAGCATCATAACATCGAAGAGGACAGGCTATACTGGTGTTTTGTTGCAGCGAGAGACAGTAACTACTGTACTTAGATTATTGCAAAATTTACTAGTCTACTTTGATATTATGTAAGCAGCCTCTAAGCTCACCTATACTCATGTAGGGTGTCCGCTGTCTCGCTCAACATTTTTCGCCATCGTTTTGCATCTTTGTGGAAACCACCTCCATAGAACCACTCAAGCAAGTATCGTACTAACAGAACCCTTCAAGCAACTGAAATGGATCAAAATGACTCGGAAAACATACAGATCGGAAGGATGTCAACTAGAAATCGTCCTGACATCATGATCATCAAGATATTGTCCAAGGCTTTGTTAGCCATCTCCACGAGCGGATCACCATCCTCATTGACGGTATAACCATGCGAGATCTTTAAGATAACTGAGCCAGCCGTTCTACCCAAAATATGCCACGTTAGCGCGATCACCCGGAGGACAATCAGTATCGTACCTATGACTATGAGCATCCAGATCATCAGGGTTCTTCAACACATTGCGCAAGAACTGTTTCGCTTCTACTTCTTCGGCAGGGTAGAACACCTCTAGGCTACTCTTGGTGCCAATCTGTTGCTGAAAAAACTTACGATGCTCGCGGAACATGTCACAGTACTGCAGAAAGGCCGTGGAGTTACCCCAACCAACGAAGTCAGCGGCCATCGTAAAGTGTGGCTTGTTCGACGTAATGACGCCCTTCTTCTCGAGGAGGTCTTTGGACACCTTGAAGGAGTTGAGAACGACGTGACGTATGCCCATCATTTTGAAGGATATGACAGGGCCTGTTAAAGCATAAGCGACGTATGTACTTTATGTGAAGCAAGGATGCGCTTGCCATCTTTTCTGCTCATAGCTCCGAACGTTTTATACGGTCCACGCATCAGGAGGTCGGCAGGTTTCCGATGAGCGGCCATCCAGGAGGCCCAGGCGGGAGCGGAGTCCTTCTCCAGACAAGATGTCCAACAATGTACAATGCCAAACCAGCGAGGCAGACTGCAGGCACTTGAATCCCCATGATTGCAACCCGATGGAACCCTTGATACGAGATATGCGTAGAAGCTGGGTACGAGCAACGACATGTTCATGCATTTCGAACACGATTTATGCCATCATGATACGATTCCTGAGTTTGAATGCATAACGACAGGGCCAGAACGCTGATAACGGCGACGGCGTGAATGGCTGCCAGTGATTTGGATTGACATGGCCCAAAAGCTCCAACCCAGCTAACGAACAAAACAGGCGCTGTCAGTCGAGCAGATTCCCAATTCCCAAAGCGCTTCGGAAAATCTGGAGTGTCTCTCGGCCTCATCCTCGTTTGTTCGTGTCTTTCGAGAGTGAGGATTGTGACCATGAAGTGTGACGTGGAGGAAAGGAAGGTCATGGCGGGCGTTTGGGGGGTCTCCGAGCACCACCGGTAAATGGTTGGAGCAGGTCCCGCTCGAGTTTCGTTCGGGGCCTAATGCCGTTTGGCGCGGGCACCTGAGGAGATACTAGTAGTGCGCTACATGATCGTCACAAAGGCGGTCGATGGTTTACTGTACGGGTCCGGAACATCCACACCACTGGTCTTTCCCAGGGCAGCTTTCTCGACCTCGGCGTCCGCCTCCTCATGGCATGATATCTTTGAGTGGCATGGGTTCATCTAACCGTGAGTAAGTAAAGCCGTGTCCTTCCAAGCGTCGTGAAATCTGGAACGGAAGATGGATGAATGAAAATTAATATTGTCCATGATGCAGTGAGCTGGGCTGCCTATATGTTCGTGAGCTGAAATGGCCACCCTTGTTGTCGAGGGCTAGAGGCCGACTCAACAAAGGTTTTCCCGCTTCAGTAGTTCCACTGCCAGGTATCACCTATAGTGCGTTGCAAGATATATGTATAAGATAATTCGTGGTCCCAGCACCGCTAATTTCCGAGTCCGAAGTCGAAAGTCAAATTGTCTGACCCACCCATTGCTCTTGATGTGATAAAATGCCTGACTCCCCACAGGATATATATGTCAAACATCTGCTGTCACATCGCGGATACCCACTGTGGACCCCAGAGCCAAGCAGGCGGCTTCCGCAGGATTATCTGCGAGAGGGTCTTAGGATCGGAGATGTTGGTGTTGTCGTCCCGGAGAATGGTAGTTTTGACGTCTTTTTCAATATCTGCCTACCTCCGGAACATCCTCTTCATCGACGTGGCGTCCCTGACAACTTCATCACGATCAGCCTAGACAGCGAGGACATTGATGTATTTCCTGATGCAGAGCACCCTGGTCGTGTTATCGCGAGTCCATCTGTGAGGCAGGTTGACCCCTCCAGTGAATCACATGCAAGGTTTATTCAATCCTCCTCCCGATATATTTTCTGATACTGACAATATATCGTTCAGGGGCGAATACAATTTCTACTTACCCCCCGGTGATGGCGCGCTTCTCGTTCTGCCTCAAGGTGCCGAACATCACGATCTTCGAATCAGACGTAGATTTCTACACGAGGCCCTTCAATACGCCCCGGATTGGTATGATTTCGCCGAGCGACACCTCCATCGCATTATCACCCATGACTCCCTATATCTCATTACCGGCTTTTATAAAGCGCGATCCTGGTCCCTTGCCTCTTTTCCGAACGTTACAAGCACAAACGAATCTCCTGTGCGATTCACCGTGGCACAGTCCACTGGAGGTAACCCTGGATCAAACTGGAGGCACCAATGCGCCTTGGACTGGCGAGTCGGACCCCCTGATGATTTATCCAATGGGATCCCCAACCAAGCTGTGTTTATAAGTGGGTTCAAGATTGCAGTCAGTGACGAACTATTGGTTTGGAAAAGGATCACTGTCAAAGCTGACACTGATTCACAACAACTGGAGGCTTCCAATATTGTTGGAAGGGGTTCTTGGTTACCGAACCTTTGGGGTAACTTGGCTCGAATGGCAAGTACTTCTGAAGCTGGCGCGCAGTACAGTATGCCCAGCGGATCAGGTACTGGTGCTTCACTTGCGCGTTGCTCCCCAAGTGATACATCTGATATCATTGACAACCACATAACAATCAGTCATGTCCCACAAATGCATAAGGTTAGTTGGTATTTTCTTCTGCATCTGGTTGCATGGAGGCTACCCCGGTTAATAGTCACCCCATCCTTCGGATATCATCAACCAATGGCTATTCAGTAAGGTTTGAATATGCTTTGCAACTGCGGATATAATGATTATCATTGCTCACTCTCATGCAAATTTCCATCCAGGAACCTTCTGCCAAGATTGCTGTGACCCATGATACTCAATGGTCTAGTTTACTCAAATCGGTTTGTTAGCATCCCCTTACACTTGACAATTGTTGATCGGGTTTGAACCTGGCAATACAGGGTGAACTTGAGCCCGAAAACCTGCTGCGCAGAGGAGGTCTCGAGTCCGTGTTATCTGTTCACAATGATGTTGTTTTGCAGAATGGTAGGTGCATATTAATATGTCTTCGCAATTACTAACCTTTGGTAGGTGGTGTATTTCTGCGATCGAAAGCAGTAGGGTGAGTCAAAGGTTTCTTCCCAGCTCCGGATAAATGGAGCTTATTTGGAGGATAGTGCTTCAACCACCGTGGCGACCTGTCGCTAAACATCCGCTCTGGGCTTGATTTACACACTCGGATGTTCGTTCAGGGTGACGAAAATTTAAACCCGGATGCCAGCATGGACGGCTCGCTGCTAACCGCTACGGGCACTCTTGCCGTATCCGAACCATCACTTGCTCTCGGTTCGGTACAGCTCCCTTCCCTGCCCGGTCCTCAAGAGACGCTCGTGATTTCGACGCTCGTAAAGGTGAGTATGCTACGTATCCCACTATTCGGGATGTGTTGACCACTCCTGTGCTGCATTCCACCTCCAGGAAGTGCGTGTTCTCATGTATCCTACTGTCCGCCATCTGTTGACCATCCCCGTGATGTACTCTACCTTCAGGAAGTACGTAGTCTCGTGTATTCGACTGTTCGTCATTCGTTGACCCTCGCCATACTCTGTTCCGCCTCCATGTAGTTGACTATGGACAACCGGAATGGATACAATCAAGACTGGTCGCTCGAGGTATGGCTTTTTTTTCGTAGTCTCAACTCGACTCAACGCGTGATTCCTCAAGCACATGATCGCGTTCAACGGGGTTCATATTGACGAAACGGAGGTCATATGTCAGTGGGTAGACCATCACGGGGCACTCTGCAACATCCCAGTAAAGAACAAGGACTTCAAGGTCCACCTAAGCCATAGGCACGGGATTACGTCCGAATCGCAACTATATCGGTGTCTCTGGCACGGATGCCCTAACCCGCCAATGAAGAGGTCGACCCTCGAACGCCACATGGTGGAACGGCACGTCCCCGTGAGGTGGGCCTGTCCGTGCTGTGACCAGACGTTCACGAGGAACAGGGCAATGATGGAGCATATTAAACGCTCCCATGGGTCTGCATAACTTCCTGTAAGTGTCCAACTACCCCTGTGTGATACGTAAATTATAACAAATTCCAGGTTATCGGATCACATTCTCCCTGATCGCATCGAGCCTCCCCAGAGGAGTCAATCTTCGTGGAAGCTCTCCAGGAGGTCATGCTACTCCCTTCGATAATCCAACACCTACCTAGTCTACTCTCACCTCTCCGATACCGGACAATATCATCGGATATATGTATTTATCTATGCTCGATGGTGTCCAATGCCCAGTCGTTTCATAATGTACATACACTACTTCCACTTCCCGCCGCGCTTGTACAACTTGATCCGCACGACAAAAAGGAGAAAGAAAGAAGGTTATACATATGTCCTCGCACCCCACTTCTCAACAATCGCCACCGCCTCATCAAACAACGCCTTTTGCTCCTCCGTCGGACGCGGAATCCCAATCCCCGCACTCGGCCCCGAGATCTCCAAATCCTGCAACTTGTACGGGT
>JBBPRF010001172.1:0-10384 GCA_038092875.1 Lanmaoa pseudosensibilis | reverse complement strand
GGATTTTGAGACTATGGTATGGCCTGCACAGTCTCCTGACCTCAACCCCATTGAGCATCTCTGGGGTTACCTGAAGAGAAGGCTGGCAGAGTATGAAAACCCTTCCAATGGGATTCATCAGTTATGGGATAGAATTCAAGAGGTATGGGAGGGGATACCAGCTGAGGAGTGTCAGAAGTTGATTGAAAGCATGCCAAGGAGGGTCCAGGCTGTGATTAAGGCAAAAGGGGGATATACCAAGTACTAATATATACCCAATACCCATATTATTATCAAAGTCCAAAAACTGTTCCAATGGTGTTGCTGTCTTAAAAGTGGTGTATCTCAATAGCCCCTGACCTGGATCACATGACCCAGTGACATAATTTGTAGCCAGGGGTCTGTACATTATTTGTCTCCACCAAAGCTAAGTGAAATTCCCACGAGTGATTGTGGGGTGCTTCGTGCCCCGGTTTTGGGTTAGGGATTGAAACACTTTTTGGAGTCACTGTAAATGACTGGCGATAATTGCACAGTTTTGCCATTAAACTCGACAATGACTGTTCCTTCTCCTAGGATATGGGCTTTACCATTTGCCGTTTGGGAGTGATGAGGCGTAGTATATGGTTGGTACTCTACAAAATCCTTGAGATTGAAAGTAAAATGAGCCGAAGCTCCTGAGTTCAACAGCCACATGTGATCAGGGATCATGTGGTCATCTATAGCGCACTCTTTATCTTTTCTTGATGACTTATTGCAATTGTCACACAAAGAAAAAAAAGGCAGCATAGATTTTGGAGTTGATTTCTCACTATCTACTACAGACGAGAAAGTATAATATACGTTATTCTGTGGCGAAAGTTGCTCATCAGCATCTGAGTAGGGAGAATTGGAGGGGACTAACCATTCCTTGAAAAGGCCAAACTCATCCAGCTTGCCCAAGAATCGATTGTCTTCATCCTGACCACTGTTGAGGTTGAAGTAGTGGTTGAGGAACTCATCTTGTCCCTCATCACCCATCGACACAACATCCTCCTCATCCACGTCCATTATGGAAGTGGAGGAGATGAGGGTAGGGTCAAGGCACTCCTGCAGGGTGTGCTAACTGTAATCTGAAATCAGCAGTGGCGCCAGGGAAGGTGAGCAGTGCCTGGCAAAGTTGACAGGCGGCGGTGGGAGATGCCTGGATTGGAAGTCCAGGGTGGGGCGGTGAATTGCAATCGGCTCGAGAATGTGAATAGTCTGGGGTGTTGGAGTCACCTCCAGACGGCAAGTGAGATTGATGGTCTGCTGCGTTTGAGTGAAAACGGGGGGGCCGTAAGAGGTGGCCCCAGGAGTATGCGTGAGAGCACGAGGGTCTTCGATGGGGTATGATGTCATGGGAGGAGGTGGAGGCAGAATGATGGCTGCGGCATTGAAGGCAAAGGAGACGGAGGTGGAGGTAGACATGTCATTCGCATTGTTCTTCGGCTTCTTGTGCCGATTCTCCTGCTTCTCCTGACCTGCCTAAGAGCGCTTACCACAGTGGTTGCACTTACCCTTCCCTTGGCCCTGCTGCTGCTGGCCGCTTGATTGCCCCTGTTGCTGCTGCTGGAATTGGGCGTCAGCTCCCTTCCGCTTGATGGCAGATATCTTGTGGGCTTGCGCCCCAGCAGGTTGCTTCCCCTTCTTGGTAGCCTGGTGTTGCCAGGCCATGGTGATAACCTTTTCCAGCTCTGAGACCTCAGGAGTCTTGAGCTCCTTACTGTCCTTGTCCTTTGTCTCCAGTGAGCTCTGATTGAGCATCGTGCTGAGGACATTGGTGTAGGCAGGAGCCTTGGCCAAAACCAGCATGAGCTGAATCCTTGCACTCACTGGGTATTCGAGCTCGGTGGGCGTTGATCTTGGCAAACGCGAGTGTGGGATGGGAGGACTCAGGGATGATGACATCGAGGAGAGCCTTGAACTCCGAAAAGGCGGAGGCAATAGAGAAAGTTGAGTACATAGACTCGAGCTTTTCCCAGAGCTTCCAGGCAGTGTTTATGAAGCAATAGTTAGCTGCAATATGGGACTCGACTTTCAACATAATAAGCATGAGGGCTTTGTCGTTGTCGTCCTCCCAAGCCTCGATCTCCTTAGTACGGTCGGTCTTGATTCTGGTATTTTCTCCGTCATGGTACTCATGCTCTGGGCATGGCTGATGCATTGAGGTCCAGAGACCTTTCGAGCGGAGGTAGTTGGACATTTCAATGGCCCAACATTGGTAGTTGGTGCCATTGAGACAGGGGACAGAGTTGTAGGAGTCGAAAGACATTGTTGGTGATATAAAATCTTTGGATTTATGAAGAGGTGTCAGTACTATACCATGGTCTATAGAGAATGGGGGCGAAAAAGTAATCGCTCATTCCTGAATGCTTTTCAGAGCCCAGTCACCGGAGTGACATAGTCTCTTCCTGGAAAATTCAGGCGACACTGTCACTGGAGTGCTAAAAAGCACATCACAGAGGTCAGGCATAAAAGCACACTGACATGTCTACGTTCAAACCACTTTGGTGTAAAACGCTCAAAAGTGAAAAGGGTTGTGGCGTAAAAACACACAAACAACCGTAAGGTTGAGCGCTGTGCTAAGCACAGGCAGGGCTCATAACCTGTTGAAACCAGACATGTATTGACAGAGTTTACACAGGTCACATACCTTTGGATTGAGTGGGTTCACTTGTGATAGTGGTTCGAGTGAGAGATTTGATTGAAACTCAATACAGCTGAGTTTGTACTTAAATACAGGAAGTATGTGAACTTATTACTAGATATAGTGAAGTGGTGTTTAACAGGGAAGACTGAAGGTGACTTGATGATGGGATTTTGTTACACCTGCACAAGTATTGGGAATACTTACACACGAATTTGTAGGCCACCAAAAAAGACAAGGGAAAAGGAAAGATGATTCCCATCGAGGTTAGTGGTGGTAGCGAGGAGGAGGAGGAGAAGAGCAACAAAGAGGTGGGTCATTGTTTCTGTGTATGTGTGCATCAGCCAGTCTTATTTCAATCTTCAGCCAAAGTCCAAGAAAGGAAAGGTAATGATTCAGCAAATGTGTGCTGCACACAAGTATAGGAAACACTTATGCACGAGTTTGTAGGGCAAAGGAAAGAAACTGGCAAAAGGCTCAACCAAGAAACCCAAAACCAAGATTCCAATAAGCATCAGAAGACATGCAGACTTGAAACTTTGAATCTGAGCTAACTTGCATGAAGAACATGAAACGAAAGGATGTGCAGTTCATTATGGAGCGAATCCATCATAAGCTGAAAGAGGCGATGCTGGGTTATGCATTGATGACCCTCCTCAACCACAACGATCTAGGACGTGGACACATGATGGCCATTTAGTCTGTGAACCCTCGTCTGATCAATCTGAAGCATTGCAAGGACTTCAAGCGGTCGATCACCCAAAAGGGTTTACAGAGCAAGAAGGTGGAGAACGCAATCATAGTGGGAGTGGAGAAGGAATGGGTAAAGTTAGACATGCTGGAGCCGATGCACGAAGGAGTATACTCCAATCGTGTGGAATGGACCCGGGATGAGTTCAAGACAGAGCAGTCCATCCTGTTTAACAGGAATCATCAGCTAAACTACATGAAGACCGAGGATCCCAGCCGCCTAATAATCTACTCCCCATATCAAGTATCAGCCTAGTTGGATAGTTGGATAGATAGTTGGATAATTGGTTGGATAGTTGGATTGATAATTGGATGATTGGATAGTTGAATAGATAGTTGAATAATTGGTTGAATAGTTGGATAGTTGAATAAATAGTTGGTTGAATGGTTGGACTAATGACTGAATAGTTGGATAGTTGGATAGTCGAATAATGGAATAGATTGTTGAATAGTTGAATAGATAGTTGGTTAATTGGATGGATAGTTGGTTAGATAGTTGGATGGTTGGTTAAATAGTTGGAGAGTTAGATAGTTGAATAGATAGATAAATAGATAGTTGGATAAATAATTGAATAATTGGTTGGATGGTTGCATAGTTGAATAGTTGGACAGTTGGATAAATGGTTGGTTGGATGGTTGAATTGAGTGCTGGATAGATTCAGAGTTAGAAAGTTAGTTAGTTGAATAAATAGTTGCATAATTGATTGGATGGTTGCATAGCTGAATAGTTGAATAGTTGGACAGTTGTATGGATGGATGGATGAATGGATGGATGGATTGAGTGCTGATTAGATGAAGAGTTGGAGAGTTGAAGAGTGGAATAGATAGTTGATTGATTAGATAGTTGGAATTGTTGGATAATTGGATAGTTTGTTAAATGGTTGGTTGGACAGTTGGATTAAGTGCTGGATAGTTGGATACATAGTTGAATAGTTAAATAGTTAAATAGTTAAATAGTTAAATAGTTGATAAAGGATTGGTTAATTGAATGGTTGGATGGTTAGTTAAATGCATGAATAGTTGGTAAAGGCATGGATGGTTGGTTAGTTATGTAGTTGAATGGTTGAATAGTTGGTATAGTTGGTGAATTGGATGCATTGTATAATTTAGATATTTGAATAGTTCTTGTAATTGAATTTATGAAATGAAAGTTCATGAACACTTAGAGTATAAAGATGAGTTTCATACATTTAATATGTTTGCAGAAAAGGTTGACAACATCATGAATCCAATATAATTCATTTTTCAATATTTACAGGTATGGAGTTAGGCCAGCCTTTGGTGGAAAGAACATAGCTTGATAGATATTTAATTACTACTGTGAAAACAACCAAAGAGAACACTTGGAAGTGCCCTATATTAGTCAGGAAGGAAATGAGACTGAGCTTGCATTAAAGTTTTCAGGAAAGCTCCAGAAGAATCAGCAGTCAATACTATACCTTTTTTGTAAATAGGTCAAGGTTAACCCTTGGTTATGGCATGTTTTTGATCATTGTATCACACATTTTGGTACCCCTCCAAAATGCACAATACACACCAATAGTATGTACTGCACATTTGAGCAGAAATATTAAGAAGTATTGAAAGGAGGATAACAAGCTCAGAAAAAGACATGTTGTATCACACATTTTGGAGGTGTTCAAAATGCAGAATAGGAGGTATGCCAAATGAAGCTGATGTTTGTAGATTTGAAAACATGGACATTATATTGCACATTTGGAACCAAATATGCAATACAATGTGATTAAAATGGGAAATAATAATGAAGGTGTCTGAGATGTGTTATTGGCCACATATATGCACTGTGTTATTGATTGATTGCTCATCAATCAGAGTGTGAATTGATATTATTACTCAGTCATAATGTAAATAACAGTAATAGATGAAATGGACATTGAGATTGTGGGATGACCAGCTGTGGAAATCAGCAAGATAGGATTGACATTGAGCTCTGGTTGGGTCTATTAATTAGTATACATATGATCTATCACTGTAGCTAATCCTGTCATCCACAACATGTATTTACCTTCTGATGAGAATTCTTCAAACCACACTTTACTATCTTGAGCATAAGAGGAAAAAGAGTTTGGTTGCAAGTGTCAATGTCAGACCTGTCCACAGTGATCTGAATATGTCAACACCATCTAGTGGTGATGGAGACTCACAGAACTAACCTAAGGAACTGTGTAATTTGTTAGAACACCAGTATAAATAGTTAGAGTGTAAAAGATGCCAGAATTCACCTAGAGGAGCTTGAGATGAGCAAGATGACCCAGTGGGTGAAGTGGTCATACCAGGGGGTATTCACAGTGTTCAGGAATGTCCTAGAGATGTCAGTAACAAGCATGTTGACAGAATGAACACACCCAAGCAAGATAGAACCCCAAATGATGCTGCTAGGTATAAAGAAGACAAATCAGCACAACTGGTACAATACTCAAGTGAATGAAAGGGCATGTACATGGGCCATGCAGACCACCTCCTGAGTATCCCAGGTTGTCTACCAACTATGTGGATCCACCTTGATGATGAGGAAAACTCAAATGGAGAGCTAAAAGAGTCAGTCAAGCCAGAGTGGATAAATACACTTACCCATTCAAATAGTCATGTCTAGACCACTTTTGGCAGGTAGAAGCAACCAGATATGTTGTATATGTTGTATAGATGATGTAGGAGCACTCCCAAAATGCAAAATGCAATAATGATGATGCTGGAGTGATTTGAAGATGACAGTATGCATCTGGACAGTAGACGCTTTGGGGGACTGTTGGGAATCTCAATTTCTATCACTAT
Source organism: Lanmaoa pseudosensibilis (assembly GCA_038092875.1). NCBI lineage: Eukaryota > Fungi > Basidiomycota > Agaricomycetes > Boletales > Boletaceae > Lanmaoa > Lanmaoa pseudosensibilis. Next base: position 4,194 of record JBBPRF010001172.1, on the reverse strand, counting down.
TTCATTAAGAAAATTTTTTCCCAGCTTGCTCACCCCCTGAATGTGGTGACTCATTAGTTTAAAGGGACTTTAAATGTTCACATTATTTTAACTCACTTGACAGCACTTATGAAAATCTGCTAAGTTACCCAAGTATTTTAAGTATGAACAAGTAGCTTAAGTGTCATAAGTATTCAGTGTTAGTTGAATAAGCTTGTAAGCATCCATACTAATGAATCATAAATGTGTGTTGGGGACTGGGGCTTGAACTTGCAACTTCAGGTGATTGCCAAAAACAGTAAGTATGTGATATATTAACCAGGTTCCTTTCCCTACCTATCATTCATACTACCACTCACTATGCCTGCACACTGAGACCTGAGAAAGAAAGCCAAGTACATTGTACACCCTCACACATATCACCACTGTTCACATGCTTAGCAAGACTCAAAGGAAAAAAAAAAAAAGCCAAGTACATCTCACCACCACATCCCTCTGAGTCAAAGCCACACTTTCACCACCAGTATGCCCTTGCCCTTGCTTTCAACCTCCTACTATGCAGTGATGGCAACATGTCCTCATTCTCTCACCCTCACCCTCACCCTCAGCCACATCATGACAATGAGAACACACCTTCGTGCTTGTGCTTATGATGTGATGACACAGACAAAAAGTATTTATTGAAATTTTCACTGCTCTCCTGCATCTACTGACAATGCGACAGCCTGAATGAGGATGTGGCTTCATTCTTGCCTTGTCCTTGTCCTTTCCCTTGGCAACACAATGACAAGAATATGCTATGCTCACTCTCACCCCCAAAGAGGGTCTTGTACACATGTTCAGAATACTTCAGGAAGGAAAAAAGACTTACTGCAATGTCAAGCCAAAAAGGGGAGTTAAGAGGGTGCCACACAAGTAGGCAACCTCCTTATTGTTACATGAAGTGTACGACAATGGGAATACTCCTGAGGAGTAGCACTAGATGGGCAATACTCACGAAGAGACCGATGTCCACTAGCCTACAGAGATAAGGAGTTCAAAGGACAAGGGAAGTTGAGTGAGGATTGACTTAGGGCACAAGATTTGAGGTGACTCAAGATGACGCTTGTATTGCGTAGATCAAGAATGAGGAATACAGGTAGTAGACATACAACTTATATAATGAGGACCAGTGCGCACAGACCAAGAGATAAGGAAAACGTAAATGGGAAAGAAGATTATAGAAACCTATGGAAAGCGGAAAAGACTAGCCATTGTGAGAGAAATGGCGGAGGAGGTATAAGTCCGATGATAAGGTCAATGGAAGAGACAAAAGAAGTATGGAGAGGCGGTGTTCATAAGTAAAAGATAAGCAGCATAAGGTCAACTGGGAGTGCCTCTCCAAGTTGTGCGAGTACCATGTACAAGGAAAAGGAGAATGCAAGAAGAAAGGAGGAAAATTGTAACATCGCCCCCTTACAGTTCCTACGCTGGGCTCAACGAGTATTGATCATAGCATCTCATTGGTTGTCTCTGCCTGGTTTCACCATGCCATGTCTATTTTTGACGATTTGCATGCTCTCCTTCGAGCCGCAGACACTCTTTTCTTGACTGCTCAAGAAACCCCAAACACCATTGTGTACATTCATGGAGTGCATTCCCTCACCTGAAACTAACGTTAACCTAGTCCCTGGAATTCCCATTCATCTGTTGTGAACGATGATTTTCAGTCAAAGTTGCACTCTCCATACCCATCTTCCGATTAGAAGGACTGTTATGCAGATCTGTCCATCCCACAGGCGGTATTTCTTCTCGTCCTTTCTTGCTGATCATAGTATCCAATGTGTATCACTGTATTTTTTTTTATTCATTATGTACTCTTAATATTCGCTATTACAATCGTGTTCAATTCACCTTGTAGAGAGCATAGTCCTTCCATGATCAGATTCATGCGTGTCTCTGTATCATTTCCTCTATAGATCATATTCTCAGTCTGTTATGTTTACTTTCGTTAACGTAGTCGTGATCAGGCGTGGCAGGTTTGTGGCTTAGGGTCGCAGTAGAATTTGTAGTGAAACGTGAGTTGGAAATAAGTGTTGCACTGACAAGTCACTTAAGTGGTAAGATGTGGTAAGACTTGTAATCACCTGTGTTAGTAGCATTTGTAGTAAGATACAGTAAGACGTGGTAAGATTTATAGCTACAATGGTAAGATGTGGTAAGACTCGTAGTCAACAATGGTGGCATGTGATCAGACTTTGTATAGTTGTAGTTACTTAAGGTAGGTAGTTACTGCTAATCTCTGGTAAGATTTATTTGTGGCGGTCCACAATGTGGCACTCGATTCCCGTGCTCACTGGCACTTGCCACACCCACCTCATTACCCATCTCATTCGACAAACAAACACAATTTATCCCTGCGATCAGTGGACGTCGTTCCATCTACCTTTTTCTGCCCACAACGTGAACATCATCTCTTCTCTGCAAACGACGTGGACGCCGTTTGTATTAGTGTATACCCTGCAGTGTGGACATCGCCTTTTCGTTCTCAACAGTGTGTACGCTGTTTTTATCAGTATACACGCTCTTTTTTTTACGACGTGAACATTGTTTATCCATCCATCCATTAATTGTATTCTCTATACCTTTCCATCTCACTCCTTTTCTTAGCCATCTGACGGGTTGATTGCACCAATTTCTTTGGTTTGTCTGCAGCCTCAAAGTGAGTCACCATACCTTTCATGTCAACCCCACATCCGTTTTGTTTTGATCTTCTTCTTCTTTCGTTTCTCTAGGTTATCGCCTAACCCTTCACCTTCGTGGACGAGCCTGACTGTCTTGGTCCTCTCGTTTCGCTGGAAGAGGTTCTCCTGTTGCGCTCTAGTCGTTGGATTTTTCACACCATTCTGTCTTCATTGTTCACACTATGTTGTTGTCGGCATGAACGTCGCATGAGATCCTATCACGTTTCTTCTTATGTTTCATCTAGTGGCTTGGATGCCGTTTTTTTTTCAGTTGCCTGTCATTAACTATCGTCGAATGTACTATCGTTTGGAATTTGATCGTACACAACGATTTTCACCCTACTATTAACATTTTCCTATATTGTTTCATTTATCATGCCATGTTCCTCATCACACACCATCTAATACCACCATTGTATTGTGTTTCTGAGTTGCGACCAGTATCTCTTTAGGTTTTCTCGTATAATATTTTGTAGCCAGATGTGGCAAGGCTTGTGGTCAGAATGTGGTAAGACTTGTGGTCAGATGTAGCAAGAGATCAATGCGGAGTTTCAATCCATTCGATGCCTTTTAACAAACTCACCGCATCGAGCCACATCTTACTACACCTACCCATTCACCCCAAGCATATTCAATATATGGCCGAGGTTAGCTTCATTCTATCATTGATGTCTTTGCTAATGATTTGTTAGTCTTCTCATCTATCTTCGCGGAGCAAAGCTAATCGCAAATATTATGCAAAGAAAATGGAACGATTGAAAAGGTAAATTGTCTGTTATTTAAGGAGTGTTATCGACTCATTTTTTCTAGCAATCAAGAAGAATATGAAATCCACAAGGCAAATAAACATCGAGCTATGGCAGATTATCATGCCCAAGCGAAAAGAGCCAAGACAGAAAACGCGAACCCAGGATCATCGTTTTCCCATGATGAACAACAACCCCCCCCATGACGACGATGTACCCTTACAATCATGAAGTGCACCTCCCACTTCATCATTGGTCCACAACGTCACTCGTCCTGATTTTACGCAACAAGGACCCTTCTCGGATGCTGTTATTGATCCTGTTCTGTTAGCAGATCAGCACATCACTCGTCCCAATATTGCCCCAGCTGGACCATCTTCGCGACCAGACGACACCAATTCAGGTTCTCAAGATCATCCTTCTCTCTCCTCTCCTTCCTCTCCGCGCCGATCGACCAGTTTGCATTCCCTTCCCTTGTTCAATCTTGTTTCTGGTGTTCGCGGTGTACAAGTCCCCGAATCAGCGCAAACCGTGGAATGGCCTGGTGACCTAACAACAGTTCTACCCACTCTCGTACGCGACGACAAAAATTACCTCGTTTATGGTGCGTCACATGTCCGCACTGTTGTGGTTTATCCGCAAGCTACACCAGATAGCCGATATATCAACTTTCTTGAGGCTTCCCAATCCAACGACGGTTACGATCTCATTTTGGCTATACGCAAAAGCCTCTCCCATGGCTGCCC
>JBBPRF010001171.1:0-10386 GCA_038092875.1 Lanmaoa pseudosensibilis | reverse complement strand
TTCGTGGAGATATCACAAGAGTTGTTTCTCCAAAAAAGCTGATGATAATCAGCCAGAGTCGAAATGAGCAGTCTTAGCAGCCGTCTCCGTCATTTCGGCCTGCCGCTGCGAGAACCATATTGGTCGAGAATGCGAGGCTACCAGCCGTGTAGACCGGTTCTGCTGGTTCCAGAACGTAGGATGGGTTTTGTGGTGCGCACAAGAGGACGTGCACCGGTGACCGTAGGGAGCATGCGTGTCTGACTAACTCGTCAGCGTCGATTGGTATGAGGCATGGAAGCGTACTGGTTACAGGTTGCATAATATGTCTGCCAACCGGAGCCCATGGACATCGTTGCAGAAGGGCCAAGGTATTGCGAGAATTAGTGAACCGAGTTGTCGATCTTGTCTGTTCATCAAAATACCGAAAGATAGAATTTCTAGATTGCCTTGGATGGAAGAGCATGAGAACACGACGTGCACTCGATCACACCGGCCTGGATACCGTGTTGGTAGGATCACCTCCAAAAGTTCAGTATAGTACTTCAGAGGAATCTCTGACAATTCCGTGACTTCCATGTAGATGCCTATGATACAGTCTACGCGTGGTGAACACAGAAAGTCGTCGCCGGGCATCCGAAGACAAGGCTGGGGTCAACGAGGCATGTGGGTGAGGTGAATCATTCGAGTCCGGAGAGAAACGTATGTACGTCCGCAATGTCCATTTGTCCGACGTCTATAGCAGCGAGCGGGAGCGATTCCAGAAATATCGACGTGGCTCTAGTTCGGGTGGTGCATACACTTGTCAGAACAGGGAGCGTCCTGGAATGCACGCGTGTTTTATGCGCTGTATGTCGCGAGTGGTTTCAATGCGGATTGTCCACTCATCGTGAACTGGGCCCTGCGGCCAAGATGTGACATGCGATCTTAGACTGCTCTTCGAAACGAGGGAAGGTTTGAATTTGAAGTGCCAAGGACCGCAAGCGCTTGCGACCCATATTGAGCATAGAGAAACGTGTTTGTGAGGCAACTTTGCGCGCCACGAGTAAACCGAAACACCTGACTCTTTCACTCTTCAAAGCCGACGATTGTACACCATTGTTGAGAATGTCATCGACAAAGACCGGTGCGTAGCAGTTCTGAGGTCTGACCGTGCAATGCTGACAATTCAGTAATCAATAATAGTTCTTGACGTCGGTCGGTCCGAGAGGGTGTGGGCAGTCGCATTCCAGCCTGATGGAATACATCTTTTTGGCGGAGGCGATGGTGGGATTCGACGATGGCAACTTGCGGACAGTCAAGAGGTAGGGAAGCGAACGGGAACGGAATTGAAGGCCATTTCCGTGTCGCAGGACCACAAGTGGATTGTGTGCGGGATGATGGAAGGGGCGAGCGTATGGGGTGGAGAGTTCCGAGAAAAGGTCATCGAGGTGGAGGGCACAAACTCGGTGTACGCGGTCGACGTCTCCCCAGATTCGACCAGGTTCGCTACCGGGACTGGACACGGTGACCAAAAGGCGAGCATCTGGAGTATCGCAACAGGGAAGAGACTCGTTGGCCCCATCAAACATGACGATTGGGTCAATGGGATCAAGTTCTCCCCGGATGGCGAGCGCATCGCCACTACTAGCTATGGTGGCCCGATTCGCGTCTTTGACAGTCAGAATGGGGACGAGCTGATCAACATACAAACTAAAACACGCGACACGGTCGGGATCACTCCGTGTGCATGGTCAATCAATGGGCAGCAAATTTTTACTACATCTATGAGTGGGACCATCCTGTCTTTCGACGTGTCCACAGGGTCCCAGCTCGCCCAATCGCGAATTCTCAATGACGACAGAGTCCGCTCTATCGCTCTAGCTACCAACGGCAAGTTCATCGCTGCTGTCGCAGACCGTTCCGTCTCGTTCCTGGATACCTCAACATTCACACAAATTGGCCTTGCCATCGAGGACAGCGAAGATCTATGGTCGATTGCCATCTCTCCGGGTAGTTGCTATATTGCGACTGGACGATGTGACGGGAAAATTGTCATTCGTAATCTCAGCACCATCCTTCCCGACTCCTACGGACCTTTCCAAGTACGTATTTGTGTCTTCATAGTGTTGGCATCGTTGACATATCATGTTACTAGGAGTCTACTCGCGAGCAAGGTCAACCGGACGAACAGCATTCCGCCTCAGCTGGTCACGACGACAATTCACCGGACTCCATTCCCGTAGGACTTTGCCATTCCATCACCAAAAACGAGTTGTGCTGACCCCATTGTGTACACACACCAGCAAGACCCTGGCAATTCCACTCCACGCGAGGACGAGAGCCGCAGCGAAGATGACGATCGGGATCTCCTCGAGGTATCCCTTCATTCTTTCCCCCTTCGAACCGAGCTCTCACAATAGGACAGGTTGAGGTGCTGTCGAGCACACCCGCTCCTCAGTTCGATTATGACGAGGTTAGTGATCACTACATCCTCTTCCTTCCGTGTTGACATTGCCGCAGCCACCGTCCCCGGCATCGTCCGCCCATCCCGGCGAGGTCGAGGCACCACCGCTTGCTGTGCCTCATGCCGCACCACACTCGTCGGATGCACAACCCATGGTCTCCACCCCAGATGCACGTCCAGAACAGAGTCCTAATACTCCTAGGTTATCTCACGGTATTTCGATGCTCAAGAGGTGGCTACCAACGAAGACAAGGAAGAGCGACAAGGCCCCGGCTATGCATCAAGCCGATCGACCTTCCAGTCACTCGCGTCCGCCTGCTGATCGTCAATCCCGCTCCCAGTCACCAGCAAGGGTGGCGGCCACAAATGAGGGATCTTCGTGGATCGCTGCAGGCCAGCGTGTGCGAGTGAGCGCTCTTCCTTCGTAGTCGGTCGGACGCAGGGCATCTAATATACCATCTTAGCGAGCGGTCGCGAAACCCGTCGTAAAACCACAGGTTCGTTCTTCCTCGAGTTTGTTCTTGGTCACTCATCGCACGCCACAGCGTAAATCGCATGCAAAGTCTCCTGTTCCCAAGCGTCCGAACAAGGACACCTCGCGCAGTGAGCACGCTCCTGTAGATCCAAAGGACGGGGGACCTGTATGTCTTTCTCTCGTGATGGTAGACCACGTCACGATAGCTCATTTCCTACTAGGCACAACAGGTGAACGAGGTATCTGAATCCTCAGCTGGGAGGGTGCAATTGACGGTGCGCGTACTTACCTTAAGCCTATATTGTTACACTCACGGTAGATCAGCATCAGCGAGAGTCCGGGAGGGCTATCCTTTCAATCGCATTTCCCGCGTGGATGTGTTTTCGTTCAGGTACAGAAGACGGGACACATTGATCCAGGTAATTCAATGCAATACCATGCTGAATCGTGAATATGTGGTCGAGTTCGTGTCGCCTCGCAACACCGTTCTCAGTAATATTTGCAAGTCCTGACAAGCCCATCTATAATCGAGTCCGCTGGATATCCACTCAAGGGACACTGAGAATGTCTATATGCACGCGAACGCTTGGATTAGAGGACAATGTGTAACTGATTCGAGTTATTGCAAATCCAATGTTATATGACCTCGAGGATGTGCGTTAGGATGTCGCGTCCCTCCTGCGTCGATGTTTTCCCCATCATGGTTTCAAGTACTGCTTTACTGCGAGTGCTCACGACCAGACTCGTTCCGGGCACACCATCCGCATCGATGAGCTCCTCGCTAGTCTCTCCGGTGACAATACCGATGACTCCGAGGAAGCACATTCATAGCTCATGGCAGGGGATCGCCCGTCTTGGGGATCTCTGAATCTTCAAGGGTGCCGTCGCAAGCGTCAAAGCACGAGACGGTACCTACTGAGTGTCGATTGGGTGGGCGAGGTCGTTGGTGTGGTGGGGGTGAGTAGTGTCGGGGCATGGCGCGTCAATCACTGGGACCGGATATTGACAAGGTCAAATGTGGGGGTCGCGGATCCGGATCCATATATTGGATTCGTAGAGGGCTAAGAGGGTGCGATGCAGATATCGACGTGCTTTCTAGTGGAAATACAACAAATGGAAAAAAGGGGGGAAGAGAAAGCAAGTTAGAGAGCGCTGTGAAATCGCATGGAGACACTTAGGGATAGAAAAAAATTATCGATACATATGACAGCCCACAACTCACGCCCAGATCGGCCCCTGCGATCACATCCGCCCGGAGTCTGTAACCCGTTTCGATGCCCGCTGGTGGTCGATGTGCATTTCCAACTCCCAGGGGGCGCATATATCCGGCGTGAAGCTTGATCCACATGTCCGCCTTGATTGCTTGAAGGACGAGGAAGCGTACTGCAGCCAATCCTCCAACTTTGAAGGGTCATAGTTCGTCGAGATGTTCTAAGACTTTTTTTTTCTCCAAGAAGCTAATGAAAATCAGCCAGAGTCGAGGCGAGCACTCTGAACGCCCATCTCCGTCAATCATATCGGCCCCTGTGAGGAACATCTTGATCCCGTTTCTTCCGCGTGCAGGACATAGAATGAGTTAGCGGTTTGCGCGAGAGGACGTGCATCCCGGTCAACCCGTCAGTGTCGATTGGCACGAGGGGTGGAACCGTACTGATTACACGTTGCGTAAATGTTCGCAGGCTGGAGCCAGTAGACAGCGTCAAGGCACTGCGAGAATTCGTGAACCGAATTATCAATCTTTTCTGTTCGTCAGAATACCGAAGCCTGAAGGATGGCTTTCTAGATTGCCTCAGAGGGAAAGGTATGAGAACAGGACGTGCACGCGATCATACTGACCCGCATACTGCGTAGGTAGGACCCGCCTCCGAATTGAGAGGAATCTCTGACATTTTTGTGGTTTCCATGGATATTGCCTATGATACAGCCTACACGCGGTGAGCCTGGGAACTTGTCGTCAGGCGTCCGGAGACACTGCTGGGTCAGCGAGGGGTGTGCGTGAACCCAACCATTCGAGCGCGGAGAGAAACATACGTACGTCTGCAATGCGTCTATAGCAGTCGAGCGTGAGCTATTCCACAAACACCTATACATATGGATAGGAATGTGACGCGGTTCGAGCTCGGGTGGTGCTTACCTCCGGCATCTGTGGAAATTCATCTGGAGTATGGGTGTTCCCTGTTCGATAGCCTCCTGGAATGCACACGTGTTTTGTGCGCTGTATGTTGCGAGTGGATCTAATGTGGATATCGTGAACCGAGTCCTGCAGCCGATTAATTGCAGACTGTCCTTGGCAACAAGGGAAGGTTCTGCCGATGCGGCTTGACTGCTTGTAATGAGGTTACCCGGCTGGGAACCGAGTAAGAATAAGCGACAAGGACACGAGGCACCTGGGGCCCATATTGAGCATAGGGGAACGTGTCTGTGAGGCCGCTTTGCGCACCACGCGTAAACCGAGGTCCGAAACACCTCGCTCTTTCTTCGAAGGGCCGACGATTGTGTGAGGATGTCATCGATAAAGACCGGTGCGTAGCACTGGCAGTACTGAAAAGTGATTGGGCAATGCTGACAATTTGGTAAGACCCAATTTTAGTCATTGACACCGGTCGCTCTGATGAGGTGTGGGCAGTCGCCTTCCAACCTGATGGAATGCATTTTCTGGGCAGAAGTAAGTATGGGATTCAAAGATGGCGACTCGCAGACGGCCAGGGGGTGGGGAACCAAGCGACAATGGCATTGCGTGCCATTTCCATGTCGAGGGATCACAAATGGGTCCTGTGTGGGACGACGGAAGGGGCAAGTGTGTGGGATGGAGAAATCCAAGACAAGGCCATCGAGGTGGAAGGCACAGCTTACGTGGTTGCGGTCGACGTCTCCCTTGATTCGACTAGGTTTGCCACTGGGACTGGAGGCGGTGACAACAAAGCGAGTGTCTGGAGCATCGCAACAGGGAAGAGACTCGTTGGCCCCCTCCAACATGATAATCGTGTCAGTGGGATCCGGTTCTCCCCGGATGGCGAGCAAATCGCCACTGCCGTCTGTGAAGGCTCGATCCGCGTCTTTGACAGTCACAACGGGAATGAGGTCATCAACATCAAGACTTCCATATTTGGCATGTTTCCGATCACTCCGCTTGCATGGTCAAACGACGGTCTGCAAATTTTTGCTGCATCTAGGGGCGGGAGCATACTGTCTTTCGACGTGACCACAGGGTCCCAGGTCGCCGAATCAGAGATACCCAAAGATGACAAAGTCCACTCTATTGCTCTGGCCACCAACGGCAAATTCATTGTTGCCGTCGCAGACCGTTCCGTCTCGTTTCTCGATACGTCGACCCTCTCACACATTGGTCCTGTGATCGAGGTCAATGAACGTGCCTACTCGATTGCTCTTTCCTCAAATGATAGCTATCTTGCGACTGGACGACGTGATGGGAAGATCGCCATACATAACCTCAGTGGTATTCTCCCAGACTTATATGGCCCCTTCCATGTAGGCATTTTTCCATTCACAATGTTGGCGTGTTAGATAAGCCCCATTCCATTTCCCGTGTTGACAATCTACGTTAGGCATCTACTGAAGAGGAAGCACAACCAGATGAGCAGCATGCAACCTTGAATGGTCACGACAACAATCCACCTCGCTCCACTTCTGTAGGATTTTGCCTTTCCGTCACGAAAACGGGTTGCGCTGACTCCGTTGTGTGTGTACACCAGCAAGACCCTGGGAATCCCAGTGTACTCGAGGTCCACAGCCGCGGCAAAGACGACGACAACGATCTCTTCGAGGTATCCCTTCGTTCTTTTCCCCCTCGAACCGAGTTCTTACAAAATCATAGGTTGGGGTACTGTCGAGCACACCCGCTCCTCAATTTGACTATGACGAGGTTGGTGTTCGCTGCATTATCCTCTTCCCTCCGTGCTTGACACTGCTGCAGCCACCGTCCCCGGCATCGTCCGCCCATCCCCGCGAGGACAAGGCACCGCCTCTTGGTACGTCCCATGCCGTACCACGCTCGTCAGATGTGTCACCCACGACCTCCCCTCCGGAAGCACGTCCAGAACAAAATCTTGATATTCCCAGGTCATCTAACGGCATTTCGATCATCAAAAGGTGGCTACCAACGAGGATAAGGAGGAGTGACATGGCCCCGGTGCATGAGCCCGATCGTCAATCTTGCTCTCAATCACCAGCGAGAGTGGAGGCCACAAATGATGACCCTTCGTGGATCGCTGCCGGTCGACGTAAGCGAGTGAGTGCTCTCTCCTGACAGACAATCGGGTGCGGTGTCTAACATATCATCTTAGCGAGCGGTCGCGAAAGCCATCCCCATCGTAAAACCACAGGTTCGTTGCTCCTCGCATTTGTATGCAGGTGCTCATTAGACGTCACAGCGTAAATCGCCTCCCAAGGCTACTCACCCCAGTCAGTCGAAAAAAGATACTTCTCACAGCGGACAATGCTCTGCAGATCGAACGGAAACAGGCCGGGTGTGTCTTTGTCTGGTTGTCATTTACCATGTCATGATAGCTCATTTCCTAGTAGGTGGAACAAGCGAACGATGCACCTCAACCCTCAGCCGGAGTGGTGCATTTGACGGTGTGCATACTCTCCTTCAACTTATGTCGTTACACTCACGGTGGATCAGCATCAGCGAGGATCAGGCAAGGCTATCCTTTCCATCGTGTTTCCCGCGTGGATGTGTTGTCGGTCGGACACAGAAGATGACCCACATTGATGCAGGTGATTCGATTCAATACATATAGATACCATACTGAATCGCGAGTATGCGGATAAGTTCGTGTCAGCCCACAGCACCACTAGTAGTACAAGTCTTGATAATCCCATCCATGATTGAGCTCGCTAGGATATTCACTCCACGCTTACTGGGTGGATCTATACGCTCGCAAATGCCGGGATTGCAGGACAAAGTCTCATTGAGCAAACTTCATGAAGCACGACTCAGACAAGACGAGGTTGTTCCCTTAATGTTTCTTACGGATCCATGTACTGAGTACGAGCACTCAAGACCCGAAGTGATTATCCTTCGTCGACGGGGCCGTGTATGATCAGAACAAGTGTCTTCTGGTCTTGAAGTCTAGGTCTGGTTTGGGGACATTAGGGACTCGCAGACGAGTATGCTGATGTGGCTAGTACTCGTTCTGGGGACACTATCCCCAGTGGTGAGCTACTCTCCACACTGTCACCTCTCTAGTGACAATACCGATAGCAAGGAAGCACATCTATTCTGCTCTCTCTGATCATCGCCCACGACATTTCGAGAACAGTGTTGAAACCAGACATGTATTGACAGAGTCTGCACAGGTCACATACCTTGAATTGATAGGGATTCACTTATAGTAGTGGTTCGAGTGAGAGATTCGATTGTAACTCAGCACAGCTGAGTCTGTATCTAAATACAGGAAGTATGTGAACTTATTACTTGATATGGTAAAGTAGCGTTCAACACTCCCCCTTGTCTGATGTACCGTAAGGGTACACTAGACATAAGTATCTACTTCGTTCGCTCAATCCTAATGAAAGGCAAGATGCTTGAATTCCAAGCCAAGTTGTTGTCTGAATTTCTCGAATTTGACGAATCCGAGGTTTTTGGTAAACATATCCGCGGGGTTGTCATCCCCTGGGATATAAAACAGACTTGCTTGTTTAAAAGTCATCACTGCATCACGTACAAAGTGGTACTTGATCATGATGTGCTTGGACTGCTTTTTGATGACAGGATTTTCTGCTATGAAGAGAGATCCTTGATTGTTACCACAGATGGGAATGGGTTGAAGTTTATACCCGAGTTCCTCGAACATCTGTTTAATCCAAATGACTTGGCGAGAACAATCGTTCAAAGCCATATACTCTGCCTCTGTAGAGGACAAAGCGGTGGTTTTTTGTAAATGTGAATTCCACAAAAACACTCCATTTGCTAATTTCAGGTAATAACCTGTCTGCGAGTGACTGGTAATTTTATCTTGACCCCAGTCTGAGTCAGTACAGGCAATTATGCCTTTGCCAGAGTCTCCGTCATATACTAATGAATAATCGCTGGTGCCGAGTAAGTATCGGCAAATGTATAGAGCTTTCTCGAGATGCTCATGTGATGGGTTGGTGGATTGGCGTGCTAGTTGTGTGACGGTGTAGGAGATATCCGGTCGTGTACCAATCATAAGGTAAAGTAATGAGCCTATTACTATCTGGAAACGTGTACGCAGTTCCGGATTGACAGGGGCATCATTCTTCGCAGGGTAATAACCCTGTGGTAAGGGTGTGCGGGCAGGTTTGGTGTTGATCATTTTGCAGCGCTCCAGCACCTTGTCGAGGTAATTCCGCTGGTCTATTATAATGTGGTGACCTTCTCGACGTATATTCATTCAGAGGAATTCATGGGGTTCCCCGAGATCTCGACATTCCCACTTTTTCATGAAAGCGGCCTTAAGTTTTTCAACCAGGCTCTTTGAGGGTCCGCAAAATATTGTGTTGTCGACATATATTATAGCGAGTACGAAGTCTTTTCCTCGCTTGTACACAAACAATCCGGCATCAGTTTTGAGCCGTTTGAATCCTAACTCTGTCATGGATTTATCCAGAGTGCGCCACCATGTAAGGCCGGCTTGTTTAAGGCCGTATATTGCGTGTAGGAGTTTGAGTACTTTGCCTTTTAGATGGGGAGACGTAAACCCTTCTGGGAACTCCATATAGAGTTCTTCTTCCAGAATGCCATATAGATAGGCGCTGCGAACATCTAGCCCTGATAGATGCCACTTATTTAAAGCAGCTAAGGCGAGCATACATTGCATTGTTTCAAATCGCACTACAGGTGAGAATATTTGGTCAAAGTCTATTCCTTCGACTTGAGAGAAACCTTTCGCTACTAAGCGTGCACGTTTCCGGCCGTTGGATTTGACATCAAAGACCCATCGATTCTTAATAACCTTGCGGTTGTTTGGGCGATTGACTACGTCCCATACCTTTTGTTCCTTGAGCATTGTAAGCTCTATGTCACAGGCCTTCCGCCATTCAAATTGTTCTGCGGCAGGTAGTTTATTGATGTCCCTAAAGGACCATTCCCGGTAATTGGGAGAATTGGAGGATTGTGCGAATGGGATTGCGCGTTGAGTAAGGAAATTGATAAGAGTGTCTCCCCCTTCACTGGTGATCCGCTCAACATCATCCTCAGATGGAGTGGGTGATGGAGGGAGGCCGCCAGGGATATCCGGTGTCCCGGGAGTGTCTGGAGGGGCTCCGCCAATGAGGCGTTCCCATGTAGATTCCTTTTCCACGTCCCTGACCTGCTTGATTGGGTCCCGGTGTTCACCATAAATGTTGCCAGGTTGCGTAGGAGGGCGATGTATGCGCTCTGACTTGCGTGGTAGGGCTGGAGGCCCGGTAGGTGGTGGTCGTGGTGCACGGGGAGGTGTAGCGGGAGGTGTTACGCGAAGCGTACAAAGACTTCTTAGGTAGAACTAGACGGGCGATA
>JBBPRF010001170.1:0-10410 GCA_038092875.1 Lanmaoa pseudosensibilis | reverse complement strand
TTGCATCCATAGATCACTCTTGAACCTGAGGACAGTCGGTATTGCCTTTGACACTACCGTACTCCGTGCCTAGTCGTTAGTGTTGCGATCCTTCACCAGACAACTCACTTCGCCACTTGATCGCTTAATGCATCAGTGGATTCCCCTATGCCATGTGATTGCTTACGTGTCCAAGAAATACCTTTGAACCCTCGACTCTTAGGACCTCCCTGTGCCTTCAAGGGCTACATCTGATCCTATCCAGGTTGAGTGTAACAAAAGGTCTAAGCTCTCTTTGATCGGCTACTCCTATGTAAGCCGCCACCATTTCTCACCGACTTCCCCCCGATCCCTGTTGGTGACCTCGTCGCCCCGCTCCACCACCTGACTCTACCTCTGAGGATACCACCGAGGAGGACCACTCTCGCTTTGATCTGTTCACCTCCGACCTCACCCTACCCTCACAGGAAGAAACACTAGAAGACACCCAGCTCTCTCACCAACTCTCGCACCTGCTCTCCATCCCTCACAAGCCTACTCCTCCATCTCCCACTTCCGTCCAGCATTCTCCTCTTTTCCAACTTCCCCCTCTGCAACCACCTCCGCCAAAACTTGCTATGTCCTCAAAACCCATTAAACTTTGCCTCAGAGCACCCAAGGCCTTCAATGGATCCTATGACCAAGCCATTGAGTGGCTCAACACTGTTGAAACTTACCTTTTGGTTAACATCAACGTGTACAATACCGACGCCAAGAAGGTCACCTTCGCCCTCTCTCATATGACCAAGGGATCCGCATGTACTTGGGCTGGAACTTTCTGCCAAACTGCCTTGACTCAGATGCTGCCCAATCTTGGGACTTTCACTGACTTCAAAACGGCCTTCAAAAAGGCATTTGAACACCACAATACCATTGGCAACACCGTTGCCTGGCTCTTCACCACCCGTGTTGTCCCTAAAAAGGATGAATCCCATGCCACCACCCTGATGAACTATATTTCTGAGTTCAAAAACAAAGTTGCCCTCACTCAGATCACAGATGAAAATGTCCTCATACAATATTTCACCTCTGGAATTCCCCCTGTGCTCATCACTAAGATCATGGGAATAAACACTGTCCCTACCACTGTCGACTCCTGGTACAAAAAGGCTGTACACTTCCAAGCCCAATGGGATCGCACCTGCAAAATCACCCAAGTTAACAAGAAACCCTCGGGTGGTTATTCTTCGTTTTCCCCTAGAAACACCTCCTCTCCCGCCAAAGACCCCAACACCATGGATGTTGACATCATCCAGGTAAGCAAACTGACTGATGCAGAGTGACAATGTTGCTGCAAGGAAGGCCTCTGCTTCCGCTGCCATAAACTGGGACACATGTCCCTCAAGTGCTCCACCTTTCCCAAAAAGCCAAGGAACAAACATGTCAATAAGGTTGAAGAAGAGACACTTCCAAAGCTTGAAGAGGTTGAGGATAATGATGATGAAGAAAATGTCTGTTGTGTTTCTTTTCTCTCAGATTTTTGAATCAGGGATCTGCTTTGACGCCAGACTTCCCTTCTTCCCATAGTGGTGTAACTGCATTCTCTCTTGTAACTAAGGCAATAGAAATCGCCATTCAAGTCATTGTACCTTCACACATGCTCAAAGCTGTCAACACTCATACCCTCATTGACAGTGGGGCAAGCATCAACTGCATGGATTGGGACTTTTCCAAGAAAAACTCTTTCCCCATCAAGAAACTCAAAAAACCCCTCTGAGCCCAGAATGCGGACAGCTCCTATAATAAAAGCAGTGATATCCGACACAGCGTAATCCTCTTTATTAACATAGAAGGCATCACCCACCGCATTTTCTTCCATCTCATGTCCCTTAAAGACAACATCATCCTCAGAACTCCATGGCTCTCCACCGTAAACCCCCAGATCAACTGGACCAAACGAACCATTTCCATCATGGAATCCTCTGACCAATCAAAAGAACTCTATTCTTCTCATGTCACTGATGTCAAATGACATGACACCCATTACTGGGTACCACCACCAGCACCTCCCTGCCACATTAATGTCTTCACCACCAAACAGGAGAAACTCTTCTCCTACAACAGATGGGAAGAGGAAAACCAATTCCTCTCTCACGCCATGGGCAACCATGCCTTGTACCGGACCATCCAGTTTGGATCTTGCTATGCTCTGCTCGGATCCACCCAAGTTGTGAGACTTACTCAAGCAACAGAACTTGCTATCTCCGCCGGGAAGGATAAACCAAAGATCACACTCCCTTCGGCATACTCCGAATTTGCCTTGATCTTCTCTAAAGAAGCAACCAACCATGTTCCCCCCTCTAGACCCTATGACCACGAGATAAACCTTAAAGAAGGTTTCACCCTTAAGATAGGAAAACTCTATCCCTTAACCCCTGAAGAATGCACCGCCACTGAATCCTTTCTGGATGAAAACCTTGCCACTGGAAAAATCTGTCCCTCAAACTCCCCCCAAGCCTCACCCTTCTTCTTCATCAAAAAGAA
The DNA here is from genome assembly GCA_038092875.1 of Lanmaoa pseudosensibilis. Taxonomy (NCBI): domain Eukaryota; kingdom Fungi; phylum Basidiomycota; class Agaricomycetes; order Boletales; family Boletaceae; genus Lanmaoa; species Lanmaoa pseudosensibilis. The sequence continues at coordinate 7,908 of JBBPRF010001170.1, read as the reverse complement.
GGATGGAGGACTATGCCCTTGCCAAGATTATCATTACATCAACGAACATACCATTTGTGACGCCTACCCCCTGCCCTTAATCTCCAACCTCATTAATAAGCTAAAACACGCCAAGGTCTTCACCAAATTTGATGTCCGATGGGGATACAACAACATCCGCATTAAAGATGGCCATCAGTGGAAAGCGGCATTTGTTACCCACAAAGGACTCTTCGAACCCACAGTAATGTTCTTCAGCCTTTGTAACTCCCCCACCACCTTCCAGCAATTCATGAATAACTCCTTTCACAATATAATCACTGAAGAATGGCTTGTTATCTATATGGACGATCTCCTTATCTTCTCCCCCGATGAGAAAACCCACAAGGAACGTACTAGACGTGTTCTCCAGCATATGACCAAACTCAATCTCCACCTCAAGTTGGAGAAATGCAAATTTGCCACTACCAAGGTTGACTACCTTGAACTCATTGTCAAACCTGGCGAACTTACCATGGACCCCATTAAACTTGAAGGTATCTCCTCCTGGCCCGTACCCACAATGGTCAAGAAAGTCCACTCCATCCTTGGCTTCACCAACTTCTACCATCGGTTCATTCCGAGCTATTCAAATATCGCTCACCCCTTGATCAACCTCACCAAGAAGTCTCTCCCCTGGTCCTGGACCCCCACATGCCAAGAAACATTCTCCACCTTGAAATGCCTCTTCCTCTTAGAACTGGTATTACACATGCTGGATCTTGCCACCCTCTTTGCCATTGCTACCGATGCCTCACGGAACACCACTGGAGGAATTCTTTTACAAGCTGACTCCAACAGAGATTGGCATTCTTGTTCCTACTTGTCACAATCCCTGTCCCCCGCAGAACACAACTACAACATCTATGATTGCGAACTCCTTGCAGTCATCCGTGCCCTGAAATCGTGGTGACATCATCTCCATGGATCTCAGTTCCCCATCCAGGTCTTCACTGATCACAAGAACCTGACATACTTTCGCTCTCCACAAGCTCTGAACCACCGCCAAGCCCGCTGGCTTCTAGACCTAGCAGACTTTGATCTCAAAATGATCCACATTCCTGGATCTCACCTCACAGGCCCTGATGCCCTATCTTGTCACTGCGACCACTTCCCCTGATCCGATCCTGACAATCAGGCAGTCACACTCTTACCCCCCTCTATCTTTGTCCACACCATTGACACTGCTCTCGCTGACAAAGTTGCAGCCTCTTCTGCTGGTGATCCCCTTGTCCTCCAACACCTTCAGTTGATCAATGAGGATATCCCTGCCGCCTTCTGCTCCCATCTTTCCGACTGGCAGATGGAAGGATTCATTCTCATGTATAAGGGCTGTGTATATGTTCCAGACTCTGGGGACTTATGCAGGTCCATTCTCTGCCGCTGCCATGATTACAAGACCGCTGATCATCCCGGCTTTCTTAAAACCCAGCAACTTGTCTCTGCTGAATTCTGGTGGCCTGGCCTTGCCAGCCACGTGTGCTGCTATGTCGAGGGCTGTGCTACTTGCCAGCAAAACAAATCAAACACTCATCCCACAGTGCCCCTGCTCACGCCAATTAAATCATCCACCTCCTGTCCCTTCCAACAGATCTCATGCTATCTCATCACAGATCTCCCTGACTCCTTTTCCTTTGATTCCCTCCTGGTCATGGTAGACCATGGGCTTACTAAGGGGGTGATTCTTTGCCCCACAAAGAAATCTATCACCGCCAAGGAAGTAGCATCCCTCTTTTTTCACAAAGTCTACCTCCGCTTCAGGCTCTACGACAAAATCATCTCCAACCAAGGCCCATAATTTGCCTTTGCTTTTGCAAAAGAGCTCAGCCGCATCTTAAACCATGACCTCTCCCTTTCCACCACATATCACCCTCAGACTGACAGCAAAACCGAACGTGTCAACCAGGAGATCAAAATGTATCTCTGCATCTTCTGCAGAAACAACCCCAGTTCCTGGGCTGACAACATTTCCCACACTGAATTTGCCCACAATCACCGACCTCACTCCATTATGAACCAATCTCTGTTCTATCTCATAATGGGATATGAACCCTGTGCCCTTCCTTCAGTAATTGCCAAATCCTCTCTTCCCACAGTAGCTTCTCGTTTGAAATCCTTAACTGCCACTTGCGATGAAGCCTTTGCCTCGCATGAACTCGCCCGCCAAACTATGGCCACTCAAACTCACTAGAAGTTCACACCATTCAAAAACAGAGACAAACTGTGGCTTGAAGCCCACAACCTCAAATGCTCCATCATTAATCCCAAATTTGCCCCTAAATGTGAAGGACCTTTTACCATCACGAAGGTCCTATCTCCGATCACTTATAGACTTCAAATTTCCACAATATGGAAGATCCACCTGGTCTTCCATGCTTCTCTTCTTATGCCTTACCATGAGAACACTGACCATGGACGGAACTTTCTGAAACCCCCTCCTGACCTTATCACCAGTGAAGAAGAATACGAAATCAACTGGATCTTACGCCACCATAGAACGCTGCAATCCCGCTCCTTCCTGATCCTATGAAAGGGATACACCACTGAAGATGACTCATGGGTCCCTGAACAGGATTTGAAAAATGCCAGCTCTGCCCTAAACACTTATAAAAAGCTACACCCATCCGTCTTTTCCTCTCATGGCCCTCGAACCAACACTACTACCACCATCTCCAAATGGCCTTCAAATACTCCCCTTCCATCTCTATCTCTACTGTCTCACCCATCACTGCATCCACCCCACTCTAGAATGTTTCCCCCGTCGAAGCAAATGCCACTTTTCTCAGTTCTGCACCTTCTTATCACAGCACTCCTCCTCCCTCTGAACAAGCTTATTCCCCGACTTCATCCATGGATCCTGTTACCGATGCTCCAACTATTGAGCAACTCCCTCCTGCTACTCCTGTTCCTCTTACACCAGTATCTGTCACTACTTTACAGGGTGCTGTCATGTCTGTAGACATCCCCCTCTTTGCCAACCACCTCCGAGAAGATCCTCCCACTGGCAAGAACATAGTCCTTCTTTCTGTCCTTCTTCACAACCCCCGCATTGCCTCCCACATTGACCATTTCATTGAAGTCAGCTCCCCTCTCAATACACTCTATGGCACTTACCTCCAGAATGAAACCATCCTTATGCATGCCAACGTCCCCTCTGCTTGCGCCGAAGTCACTCTTCAGGACTGATTGATCCATGATGATGCTTGTGATGTCCAAGCCCAGCTGTACATTGCTATGTATCAGCTCGATATGCTCCCCTTCCTCATAGACATCGACCAGTACCTCCTAGACCTCACTGCTTGTGTTCATCCTCTCACTGAGGATCTCGCCACTTTCATCTCCACCCACAAACAAGCTGCTGCCATCTCAGCCGGCCATGAAGCCACCATTTGTGTCAGTCACCATCTTCCTATTTCCAACCCACCAGAACCCTTGCGCCCTGCCATCATTCCAGAAGAAGAGGAACCCCCAATCAAGAACATTAATCCTGCATATTTAGAACACAAACCAAAAACGCCATCCACCTCATCATCCCCCCTTAGCAAATACACCATAGAGGTCCTACATCACATTGAGACCCACAACTTCCAAGGCAACCCTCTCCCTCCATCTGACCCATGCTATCCCCAAGCATGCTTCCAATGTTGCCATCTCAGGCACATGAAACAGGATTGTCCCACATACTCCTACCCCTTCTGCTTAGACTTCGCTTTTGGCCATAATCAAATCCAATGCCGGAGTTATTGGTGCTCCCAATGTGGACGACAAGCACCCAGACACCACGCAGACATCTGCATCTGGTGCTGTTGTGATTATAATGCTCCCTCCTCCTCCTCTTCTTCCTCTTCACACCAGTCCTTTCACTTTCGCACACGGACCCCCTCCACTAGCTCCCAAGGATCTAACAGATCCCACCACTCATCAGGACACTCTCATCCTATCCCTATCCCTCTGCCTATTGAGACTGAGCATCTTGACGATGTCTATGTAGACAATGACCCCATCGACGATGTGGCCTATGCCAACATGACAGGTTCTCTGTGAAAGAGTCTCAGTGGGACTTTGACTGTAATGGGGGGGTAATGTTATGATTCATCTGAACTACCTTTCTTTTCCTTGACTTCCTTAGCTATATGCTATATTAACACGAGTCACTCATTCAACTCCTGCCTCATACACTTTCCTTCTTCGCTTCATTTCACATGACCTTATTCAGTCGGCAATTGCCATTTCCATCACATGACTCCACAGTCTGCAGTTGTGATGCCATCGACTGCACATTCTATTTCCATCCTTTCATTTGTAATTCTAGTAACACATTGCCTTCTCATTGGTTCTCTATATCATACGACATGTTAACCCTTTTCCACTTCCATTCCTAGTTACCTTTTCTCATGGTCTGTGCGTGGATCCCTTACATATAAATACCTGTGCTCTCACAGCAGAGATCCTTAGCTTAGACCTCCCTTGTCTTATCCTAGTATCTCTGCAATCAACAAGGTCCTTGTCCCTTCATCTCCTATCACCCATCACCTGCTACATGATCACTCTTGCATCCATGAATTACCCTTGAACCTGAGGATGGTTAGTATTGCCTTTGACATAACTGTACTCTGTGCCTAGTCGTTACTGTTGTGATCCTTCATCAGATGACTCACTTTGCCACTTGATTGCTTAATGTGTCAGTGGATTCCCCCACACCACATGATCACTTATGTGTCTGTGGAATACCTTCAAACCCTCAACACTTAGGACCTCCCTACACCTGCAAGGGCGATGTCCAATCCTACCCGGGTCGAGTGTAACACCCTTCTCAACTTTTGTTTGGAGTTATTTGGCCACTTCCTTGTTCCAATGAATAAGACATTGTTGTTTGTAGAATTTGTTCCAACTAGGAACCTGGTTGGACTTGATAATTGCTAGTACTATAATGTAGTTGGATTTTGCTGTAGCATGCTGGGCTTCCCATGCTATGCTGATTATTTTTCCACAGAATTCCAATCAATCATGTCTGTTCAGACTTATTACTTGAATTTTCATGCCATCTTTGAGTTCAACTTCAAATGGCATTTTCTCAAGTTCTTGGGTGAGTTGACTACTGCCTTGAAGCACAGGCAGGGCTCATAATCTATGGAATACTTTAGTAGTCACTAAAGTACAGGTATAGTACTGTGATCCGATGTAACTAATGCTTATGTAAGCTAGATACCTAATACAGAATAATATCCAACACAGCACACTAGGGGCAGAGACCTGGGCTGTTGGCATACTAGGGATAGGTAAGGCAGTAGCCAGCATTGTGAAGTTGTTGACCACAGCCACATCAGCAAAATCCTTTATGCTATGGAGCTGTGGCAAGCCCTATCAAGGAGCCATAGTTGTAAAGTGAAGTCCAAGCTAGACAGTTTTCTCAAGTCACTACTTTCACTATGAATTACCATGAAAGGTGACCCACCTGAGACCAGTTTGGTTCTCTTGGTGTTTCCCCCAGATAAACTTCATAATTCCCTGTTCCTATTCTTTCCAAGTGGTTTAAGCTACCATTACATGACAAAGATACACTTCCTGCTCAAATCCTCTTTGCATCTTCCCCAGACAAAAATGAACTCTTGGGCACTACAATATTGCCATTATCAATGTCAAGGAAGGTGCTAATTGGCCTCTTGGCAGTTTAAATGGCAAGGCAATGGTTGTTCTGTTTGTCTATACTCAACTCAGCTGCATGTCAAGGCATGTTGTTGGGCAACTGTAATGTATTTTGCATCTGCTTGGTAAGGTGGTAAGGCCAGAACCAATTGGCCTTGGAAAAATAAAATCCTTGCTTATTCCAATGAATATGTGGTTAGGACACCTCATTGCAATTCCCAATTCTTAAGTGTGCCAAGAGAGCAAATAGTCAATGTATTAGTGATATTGTTCCACTTTGTCAGGTATTGGCATTTGCCCATTTCATTCCATGGTATGGTGCATCTATAGACTCTAGATTGACATTGCAGAACTCTTTGGAGCATTCCAGGGAGTTCTATCTCAACAAGCACTTTGATAAGTACATACATCTTTATTTGTCCTCACTATAATCCCAATCCACCTTGTTTCCATTTTTGTATGCTGTGTGCCATGTGATCATTAGTACTTACATGTGTCAAATGATGAGACACATATTCAGTTGTGCTAGTACTATGCCACCCCTGCAGTAAACTAAAATGAAGTTTTTGACCATACATACAGTTTACAAGTCCCTTGGCTCCCATCCTCCCTCCTCCAAAGACAGCTGAAAAGTTCATGACATGGACATGCTTACATCGTTAGAACTCACTGGCATCATAATCCACAAAAACAACTGATCCACTGCCAAAACTCAGGCTACTCTGAATCTTGCACTTGGCTATATAATCAACATTATGTTTGCCTCATTCTCCAAATCTTTCAAGTTATTATCTCCAGATAAGCTTGTCGTTCTATGGGACTCACTCCCACAGAACATTCACAAAGACTTGCCATAGCCCTCATACTCTTCCAGCATTTTCCAGCTATATAATTTCTCTGAAAAGTATTGGAATTGGTCATTTTTCACTAATGGCTTCAGAGGAGATACACTGGGATTGTCCACAGATACACCACTTGGCACCCCAATGCTGAGTTCAGAGCTAACAACTGAACATCATGTTGCTCATTTCTACAACACTATCTCTGCCACCATCAAAAAGAATCACATGGATTTGAGTCCTTCTGGAGGAAGTCATTGCTACTGGATGGTGGAATGGAGTCAGAACACCTTGCCTGGATTCCAGTATAGCCATATGCCCAACCTTGTATTTGTTGACCAGGCTACTACCATAGTTGATGAAGTTATTTGCCTGAGTCCAAGGTGGTTGGTGAATATACAAAGGAAACATATCAGCCTGCTGGACACCTTGAAAAGACCATGAATACCAAAGCTTCGTCAAATAGCCCTGGAGATGATATGTGCTCAGGCTGTCAATTGCTAGCAATAATTTCCACCACTTCTATAATTGCATTGGCAGTATTATTTTTTCCCCATTTAATATCCACCAATACTCTAATTGTTTCATCTATGTCCTTTGTGCTATATCCTTTGGCTGCCATGGCTGTCTTAGCTTCAATCTCATAATGGAAATCTCCCCACCACCTGTTGCACAATGCAGCAGACTTAGCTTCTGTCCCAGACCATACCCCTACCTTTATATCCTTCTCCTGTCCAAATTTTGTCACCACTCCCCAGTGCTCAAAACCACCCTCTTTCTCAGTATATTCCTGCCATTGGGAAATTGAAGGTTGGTGATACTGTCTACAAGCTCATCAATATATTGTTCTCAAGTCCCAATTTCTTAGAAAGGGTGACAGTTTTCTATCTTACTCATCATGGAGGTATGTTCTACATTATCAAAGATTACTGGGTTTGGCAGTCAGTGACTTGAGACCTACTCAATGAAATTACCATGATGCAATGCCTCTGCCATATCAATGGCATTCCAAAGCTATACAGATATTGGGTTGTCCAGGTGGAAGGGGAGAATGATCAGTGTCATGTACTAGAGATATCCTCCAAGGTACATAGTTTTTATTCCAATTCAATATGGAGAACTTATTAGTCTGATTTCCCATGACTTTGATAGTATTAAAATCAGCTGCAGAGAAGGGTATCTCACATCAAAATTGTAGCTTCAATAACATGACAATTGAAGATTTGGTAGATGGTTCCTCATGCAGACTTCTTCTTGACTAGGAGTTTGGTGTTGAGGTGAATTATAATAATCAGTACACTGTGGATGGTACTGTAAGCTGAATTACTACATAAACATTGAACTTTTTAGGCATATCTTTGTGATCAGGGCACTGTGCCTTTCATGTTGGCAGGTCTCTTATCTC
>JBBPRF010001169.1:0-10410 GCA_038092875.1 Lanmaoa pseudosensibilis | reverse complement strand
ACAGCACCCCCTCCCACACCCGTTGAAGCAACCCTCCCTGACGGAGCTCCCCCCGGCCCTGACCCTGCCTTTCCGGCATGGCCCAGACTCCCCTGCGTCCATCCTAATCCAGCCCTCACCCAATTCCCAAGGGCCTTCTATCCTCCCCCACCTGATCAAATAGAGATTGATGCTGCTATCATGGCAGCTTTAGCCAATGAATAGATACCATGTCTCTCCCTCATACATATAAAAGGCCCCTTTTCCTTCCTCCTTTCCCCTTACCCTTTCTCCTCTGTACCAAACCCCTTTCATGTTACAACCAAATTTCTTTTGCTCTCTTCTTCTTTCCCTTACTCCCTTACAAAGACAAATCCTCTTCGCCTCCCTCCTAGATAACCCCACTGTCACAGTAAACCTTCCTACCTATCTGCCATATACCCCCATCCACGCTCAGCTAATATGCATCTACCTCACTCTCTCCTTCCTCTGTTTCTACCTTTGCAGGCTGTTCTATCAAGAGTGATGTGATCTCACGCTTGCAGCCACTGTGCTCCAGGACATAGAGGAGTTACATGCTAGCGCCCTCGATCTTCTTAATGGAGCAGGTTTCATTTCAGTCGTTCTCACCCTCCTCTCCTCTTACTATGCAGATGTTTTAAACTCCCTTGCTGATCCTATTGCTGCAGAGTGAGGATTCTTCCAAGCCACTTCTCCCCAGCCCCCTAACCCCGCCAACTATTCTGATGATGATGAATGACCCTAATCCTCTCCCTCTTCTGGACGTAACTCTCCTATTGGACAACCTCTTAATGGGGCTCCTTTCCCTCCTCCATCTCCTTTTCCGGAACCTGCCTGTTTCACCTGTGACAACCCAGGTCATACTTACCAGCACTGCCCCAGCTATCGGTGCTCCCATTGTGGGCATAACACTCCTGGCCATGCCTAATGGGCCTGTCCTGCTAGACAATGCATTTTTTGTCAGAGATCTGGACATCTTAGTCATCGATGCCCAGCCAGGAATGGAGATTGAAATGTGGCAAGTGAGGTCACTTCCTGTCTACTTGGGGGGTAATGTTACAAACTTTCCCTTTGGTGTCGACAACAATCATTCTCCCTTTTGTTTCTCTCTCATGCAACTCAATGTAGACTTTACCTATAACCTTTTTGATAGCTTGGTTCTCAAGTACTAATTCCTTTGTCTGAAAACCCTTCAAACGGACAGCCTCTTTCCTTTAAAGGGTATTCCCCTTCATGGAATCCCTTTGTTTCCCCCTTCCAGTAGTTTGCTGTGGTACACTGCTTGGTCTGTGCCCCACAGCTCACCCTATAAATATGCTGCCCTTTGTACTACTATCCCTCAGCTAGTTCTACACAATCCAGTGTAGTTTCTAGTCTTCCAGCCTTATTGATTGCAATTTTAAGTGCTAAGACTCCTATTTACTCTACAAGACTTCAACCTACTCCTATAAGTGGTCGCTATAGCTAGAAGCTACGCTTCAGCGTAACATAGGGTTAGCTGTGGAGCACGGACCAAGCGGTGTGCCACAGCAAACTACTGGAAGGGGAAACAAAGGGAGTCCATGAAGGGAAACCCCCTTTAAAGAAAAGAGGCTGTCTGTTCAAAGGGTTTATAAAGGAGAAATCAGTACTTGAGAACCAAGCTATCAAAAAGGTTATAAGTGAAGTCTAAGTTGAGTCGCATGAGAGAGAAACAAAAAGGGGAACAATTCTCATTGATGCCAAAGGGAAAGTTTGTAACACTCAATTGACCAACAGAGACACCATCAAAAAGGTAAACTTATGTTCATCACTGGGGTTATAGAGCAGAACTGTGTCACATTTTCCAAACAAAAACTCCTAAGATGGCAGCAAAGTCTGTAACAATTGACCAGGCATGACCTTGGTTCCATCAAATCTTGACAATAGCTGTAGCAAAAATGCATTTCAAACATTGAGTATGTCAGTAGGAAAGGACAAAAGACCAAGATGCAAAATGAAGTGATCAAGTGCTGATTCAAAGAAAGGCAGCTGATATGTCAAGGAGACCTATCCCAGTGTTTTGTTTTTCTGGTTTGGATTGAGGGTAATATGTGCTGAAACATGTGCATCATCTGAGATGATGCCCTTGAGGAAATGGTTGCGGATAGGGTGATCTCGCAAGGAGAAGGTGGTATAATCTGCAGGGGAAATGCATAGGATTCACGCAAGTGTTGGGTCAATGTCAGTCATTTCATCAAATTTGTCATCAATGATATTCTTCAGTGAGGCACCACATTCAGTAAGTAGGAAAAAGAGGTGGAATTGGCACATTCATTCTTCCCAATCCAAAAGGCAGATGATCTGCTGGGCAAATGTATTTTGCTGGTGACTTGTGTGCTCAAAGGGATTTTTGCAATGTGTGATGAGAAGGCACTCAAAAACGTCTGCTGTGAATTGAATGGGAGCCCCAACATTATGAGCTGCAGGGGCAAAGCTGTGGAAAAGTTCAAGTTTCAGAATATTGAAGTGGTTGAGAGGGCCTAATGTACCACAACATAACCCAGCATTAATAACTGACTGCTTGAACCTATGAAACTCCACTAGTGACTTGACCATGGACTCAATGGATGAATCAGTGAATGTAGGTGCCTGAGCCTTGTAGATAAAATCAATCATGGCTTGAACAGCATGGATAAAATCTGGTGGGACTGCCCCTGCAGTGGATGCAACAATTGTCTGTTGCAAGTCATGGTGCTCCCAATCCAGCATCTGTTTGATATGTGAGACACCATTGGAAAAGTGCTGTGTACTAACCCACTTATGTTGACTCTGGTAGTGGGCATTTAGCTTGTCCAGACCCAGGTCTTCTTTACACCAGCTTGAAATGTGATTGAAGAAGAACTTGTGCAGAGTGTGAAGGATTTTGGGAGTGAGGAATATTATGGGGTCAGCAAAGTGCCAGTCCCTCCAAAACAGGAGATGCACACCACTGAGGTTGAGTTCTTTTGCAGCCACCAGGAACTCATGAACCTTCCATGGATTGATGCACAGAGAAAGGCAATATATTTGTTGGAGAGTATACAGGCCAGAGCAGGGCAAGCAGGAGGTAGAGGTGGAGAATTGGGTTTTGATAGCAAGTGTAACAGGCAATGCACTCTGTGCAATGCATGCAATCATGAGCTGTTTGGGCAGATCACCTACATACCCAACAAGGGGCATAAAGCAGTAGTGCTTGAATCCAGCAGGATTGGCCATGTATTTGCCTCAAGTGGCTACTGATTTCAGGGAGCTGCACACAATGTCCATGCAATGGTGCCAGAGCCTGGCTTGGAGGACCACTGCATAGTCACTATGTGCAACAAATTGAGCTATGGGCATGTACACAATGCAAGACCATGCATGGGCTGTTGCTTTCATCTGTAGATCTGAGCAAATATTTCCTATTGTTAAAAACAGGGGATGTATTTCAAGGTTTCTGGTTTGTTGGGTAATGGGAGTTTTGTTGGATGCAAGTATGATAGGAACAATTGTGGCACCAATGGGAAGGCAGTCCTGATGGCATGATGAACATCAATAAAAGGGACAAGCCTGATGTTGACTTACCTGTATCCTGAATGCCTCCTTCGAGGACATCCACTTGCTATATTCACAGTCATTGTATGTGGTGTATACTTTGTGGGGGTCCAGACACATGTGTTGATGGATTATTGGATTACTGAAAATCATTTGCATGACATTGAATGCATCTGGCCAAAGCAGATAGACTGGATGGACTATAGGGTATTCATTCATCTCTATTTTCGTGCAGCACCACTGTGGACCTTGAGGCAAGGAGTCCATCCATAAAAAGAGCTCATCCACAGACTTGAAAGATGGTTTAACCCTCTTCTGAAACTGGATTTAATAGGATGATTGTTAGTAACAATATAAGGAAGCAGATGTTACTCACCCATGCTAGCTTTAAGCATTAGGTAATTTGCCCTTGATTCAAATTCTTACACAAGAATTTCCCCAGCTTCCATTTACCTCTGTCTGAAAAGGAATAATAGACATTCATCTGACATGCTCATCCAATGTCTTTATCATATCTGGTAGATTCTACAGCTAGACACTCGAGAGTATTCTGTGCTTTACTGTAGATGTATGCTGAATTTAGATGATATCAGCCTTGATGAGGAATGGATTGCTTAGTAGATAAGGCTGGAGGAGCTGGGAATTGGGTTTCATTCAGGGTGTGGTCATTGTTGAGGTGTGACCAAATGGAGTCAATTGAAGTCAAAGATATTGAGCAGAGTGGGAAGACAAATATGTGAGAGGTGAGACTAGTGAAAGTTGAACTTTAATCCAATCAATGGTTCTCACTCTTCATCAGATGCCAGGCCACATGTATCATTGAATTGTTCATCATATTGCTCATCAAATTGTTGTTGTTCCATTGTTGTAGGCACTGTTGCTTGCTGGCTTTGCTGGCTTTTCAGAGGACTGAGTCTTTTGAACTCTGCATGGGTTGACCTGTTGTACTATTACCTCTGTTAAGTCATCATCAATATGCATTGTGTCACAACACCAAGCCCTACTAGCTCTCTGACATGCTTCTATAACCAGAGCAATTCCATGGAGCTTGAACCTTTTACATCTCCTGCAAAAGACTCTGCAGCCACTCTTCATTTTTCCCCATACCCAAAGTGCCATGCCCTTCACCCCGCATCCAAGCATCCTTATGTGATATCAGTCAAAGGTTGAGGTTCTTGTAGCAACCTGACAGGTCACAGGCTGAGCCCATTTGAGATAAGATTCTACACATTTATTTTTATGTTATTAATACCCCTTCCTTAGGCTATGGAAATTTTCGTGCACAGTCTCCATACCCTGCCTAATAACATTCTTCAATCTGCCATGCTTGAGAAATATGCATCAGCAGAAAGGAGTCATCATCAACACCTCCTTGCTACTTGGGACCTCAAAGGAACAAAGTGCAAGGTTCACATGCTGGAGCAAATTCAAGATCACTTTGAAGCCATGCATTCTCTCAGTGAATCAGAATACAAATTTTGGCTTGACATGTATACAGATCGGGGGTTTCCTGATCTCAGGGAGAATGAGCTATTTTATGGCAGTTGGACCCCCTTTATGGCTCAGGAAGTTGACCAGGCTGCTACTGAGCTCTTGAATATGATGGACCATGCCACGGAACATAGTTTCAACATTGGCTCCACAGTTGGTGAGCATAAGGCCTGTATTAATGGAGAAACAGCAGCCTTCAGTGAAAATCTAGAACTTAGTACAATCAGCGATGAATGAGGGTTACTGCATGGTCTCAGTGAGAACTTCACAAATTAATTGATCTTGACTCATGTATGTGATCGTCCATCCCTTATAAATCCTACTGACCCAATTGTAAACAGCTTGTACATGCCTAGGCTACTTGTGCTATCGTTGTTTTGCTATATATATATATTCCTATGTAATGTTGTTGCCTCATGTCTTGATGTTGATTCCCTTGTGTGTCATCATAGCCTGAGCAACATATATAGGTAATGTCCTCTACCCACCCCTTCTTTCTCCAGCATTGTGTATATATGGCAGACCACCACAAATGTTGCACACCTTTGGCAAATTCCCATGTAAGCTCAATGAATTCCCCTCACAACTTGTCTCATATGTGTCTACAGAACATCTCAAGGCCCCACAGGGATCTCAACCTATGAGGGACAGCACTGGCTACAGCACCTATGATATAGTGTTGGACAGAGCGATGATCCTGACCAGTAACTTGCTTCAGATTGGAAATGCCCTTGTCAAAGACTCGATATCCTACAAGAGTCTGGATGGTGGAGAAGCGATAGTCCAGCTCTGTGGCTCCCATTACCATGATACACCACTTGTTATGAATGGACATTTTTACCCTTATCTTACCTGTGACTGACATTTGTGACCAACACTTTTATCTTATTTGTGACTGACATTTTGGACTTAGACATTTCTGCACTCAAAAATGCACTATACTATAGATTCACCTGGATCTCTGATCCTTATCATCCATGCACAGTTTCACTTTCATTTCCGTGCTATGCATGGCTATGTTCTTCCATTCTGCCACACCTCATGGTTGGCATATGTTCTCCTTCCATTTGATCAACTGTATGTTTGCCTCATGTTTGATCTTCTATTTCATGGCTATGTTTGATGCATGCACTCAACACATTGCTTAGACTAACTATAGTATTACCCTATGCCCACATCTAGATTATGTACAAACATGTACAAACCTTAGAGTAGTATTTAAGGCCAAAGCAGCCACCAAAGAACTTCAGTCAAGTTCTCTTGGAGTCTTCCCTCTAGACCACCACCTGAATAAGACTCAGTCCTTCCCATTCTCCCTTTCCTCCTCAGTGATCAGCCTCTGTAGATGCTCCCAGTATTGGAGTGGTTTATAGGTTGTTTCACCACTTGACATCATGGTCCCAAGCAAATTGATAGAAATAATGCAAAGCTTCAATGGTGATGGGACTTGACAAGGCCTAGCCCATCCAGACTGGATCCACAACTCCATTCAAGCCCAATGCTCTAACAGCCTTGAGAAAATTCTTGTAGTCATCAGGCAAGTATTTCAAACAGGCAGTATTGTTACGCTTGACCTGGGTAGGATTGGACATAGCCCTTGAAGGTGTAGGAAGGTCCTAAGGTTCAAGGGTTCAAGGGAATCCCATGGACGTGTAAGCAATCATGTGGCACGGGGGAATCCACTGATGTGTGAGTGGTCAAGTGGCGAAGTAAGTTGTCCAGTGATAGTTCGCAACAGTAACAACTAGGCATGGAGTATGGTTGCGTCAAAGGCAATACCGACCATCCTCAGGTCCAAGGGTTCAAGGGGCAAAGAGACGAGGAACAAAGAATCAAGGACCTTGTTGATTGCAGAGATGCTAGGTAAAGACAAGGGAGGTCTAAGCTAAAGATCTCTGCTGTGAGGGCATAGGTATTTATATATAGAGAATCCACGCACAGACCATGAGAGAGTATAACTAAGAATGGAAGTGGAATAGGGTTGACACATCATACAATATGAGGAGCCAATGAGAAAGTGACACGTCACTAGAATTACAAATGAAAAGGATTGGAAATATAATGCACAGTTGATGACATCATGACTGTGGACTATGGAGTCATGTGAGGGAAACAGCAATTGCCAACTGGACAAGATCACATGAGACAAATGAAGGAAGAGAAGTGTACGAGGCGAGAGTCGAACAAGCAACTCATAGTAATACAGCGTATAGCTAGAGAAGTGAGGAAAAAGGATAGTAGTCTGATGAATCATAACAAGTATGGATTGCAGCAATAGTTTTCTCTGCTGTATGAGGTGGATGTCAATGTGGATTGCCAAAGTGTTTGGACGTAGCAATGGTGACTGGGGAGGCTTTCAGTCCTGTGGTTGCCAATAGACACTCTCCTCAGGCATATCTGCTATCCATGAAGCTAGAGGAGTGAAACAATAGCATAGATTTCTAACAGGGTCACTCATCATAATGCCAGCTGCTGCAGTCTTCAAGGGTGAGAGAATAATATTGAGAGCTTGATGTGAAACAACCCTAAAACTGAATGCTTCTCAGGTATCACTAGATATCTTAAACTACTAGGAGTAGAGGAAGGAGCTAAGGAGTTTATCTCTGATGTCTTTTGGGGAAAACACCAAGAGAACCAAACTGGTCTCTGGTGGCTGAATTCATGGGGTTTATATACTACACAGGTATGTACATATGTTTGTACATAGGGCATAGGGTTAGTCCATAAAGAGACAAACAGCCTTGAGGCTGTGAGGAATGGAAGCATGAGCATGCTGCACACATGAGGATGTGGCAGAATGGAAGATCAGAAGCATAGAGCAGAAATTAAGTGGAATGGAATAGAAGCATACACAGCACGGAAATTGAAAAGACTGTGTAGCCATAAGGCAGATCATGGATCTGGTACGAAGGACAGACAAAGAGTGTCTTTGAGCACTAAGTCCAAAAGATAAGATTAGATGAAGTGTTCTGTGATTAGATAACCACATGGCATGATAAAATAAGATGAAGAGAAGAAAAATACTAAGTTCATATTGATGTGACTGTAACATGATGTACTAGCTGATCTTGTAGAAGACCACAAACACAGGTGGTTTTATGGGTAAACTTGGTGATGAGAAGTAATGCGAGGAGGAGGTAGGTGTGAAGGGACATCTTGCTATGGATCCACATGTTGATGTTGGCAAGGCTGATAAGGACTGGATGGGCAATGCAGTTGCCACTCATGACAGAGATGTTTGTCTTATCAGATGACAGGACCACTCCGAGTAGAGTGGCACCTGGCAGTAAGGCCTCCTATGACAGCATTACTCTCCATGTATATGAATGGTAGAGAGGTAAGCTTACCTGGAGACTCCACACTCAATCTCCAGTTAACCATTCATCGTAGATACAACAAATCCTTGTGGCGCAGGTCCAAACCTTGCTCAAAACAAATGAAATATGAGGCTTGAAGAGTGGGTGACTGAAAAGTGCTTGCAGGCAGTTGACAGGATTGCAGTAGAAAAGATGTAATGGTTGTTTGACAGGATACTTGGGTTTTAGTGTTTTGGATTGCCACTTCGGGCAATGCAGAAGAATTTCTGCTTGAGTTCTCAGCTCTTTCACAGATTGAAATGACAGTGAAGTATTCTTGATCTGCAGGAAATCAGGAACAGTATCATGCCCAGAGCCATCACTTACTATATCAAGTAACAGGAGACCGTTGATGGCTGCCATGCTAAGGTGTGAGCACAGTAGCCAAGATGTGAAGACCCACTCTTACTTTGAAGTCCAAGGGTAGTAGACGTCTTCTTGTCTCTGCTCTGCATATCAATCTTCCCAAAAATCATCCATGAAGGTCTTTCCACCAGGGAAAGTTTCCCCACACCCTTCAAATGTCTCCACAAATGTTCTTGGGAGGTGTTGGCCAGTGTCCAAGGCAGGTTGAGAAAGTTGAATGGCAGGATCATTGGGAATGTTCAAGGCAATATCAGACATTTCAATGTTTTGGTATAATCCAGGACTGCAGGATTGCTTGCACTCCTCCTGTGGATGTTGACCAGCAGTATGAGACTGAGAAGCTTCCAAAAAGTCAGCTGTGATGTCTTGAGCACTAGCAAGATTGTCAAGCGAATCATTGAATAAAGGTATGCCATCAAAGCATGGACCAGTGGGCTGATTCATGTGCTGAAGGACATTCATCGCCATACAGAATTTCTTACTGCAGTGAGGGCAGCTGATAGCTGTTATGAATGTACATTTTCACCCTTATCTTTTCATCTTATTTTATCTGTGACTGACATCTTATCTGTGACTGACACTTTTATCTTATCATTTGAACTTAGATGTTTCTGCACTCATGGACACACTACACTATAAATTCACCTGGATCTCCAATTCTCATCATCCATGCACAGTTTCACTTTCATTTCCATGCTATGCATGGCTATGTTCTTGCATTCTGCCACACCTCATGGTTAGCATATGTTCTCCTTCCATTCAATCAACCATATGTTTCCCTCATGTCTGATCTTCCATTCCATGGCTATGATTGATGCATGCACTCAATGCATTGCTCAGACTACTATAGTATTACCCTATGCCCATATCTAGATTATATCCAAACATGTACAAACCCTAAAGTAGTATTTAAGGCCAAAGCAGCCGCCAGAGAACTTTAGTCAAGTTCTCTTGGAGTCTTCCCTCTAGACCACCACCTGAATAAGACTCAGTCTTTCCCCATCTTCCCTTTCCTCCTCAGTGATCAACCTCTGTAGATACTCCCAGCATCAGAGTGGTTTATAGGTTGTTTCAATAGCCTTGAGCCATCCGTGCATGATCTTGACTTGAGGCATGGGCAGAGTAAGTAGTAAAGTGGATTACACTGCATAGTACTAAAGGGTTCTGTTACCAAACTTCACTTAGATAAAATGGCACCAGGAACCTTATTATGTACATTTACTACATGCCTGCTGCCACTGCATCAGTAAATGAATAGGATGTCAAGACTACTAGTACCATCCTTTCCTTGCCACCACCACCACTGCCATCGCCATCGCATCATCCCATCCACTGGTGGTACCATGGCATTACCTATGAATTCAAATGTAGCTCTACCTCACTCTTTCTCACCAGCTTCCTCTGGTCATCCCACTACACATGTGAACTTGAACAGGTCAGGATCACTTCTTGAACTAGAAGTTCCAAGTCTCAGGTGGTCACATCCACATCCTCCACACAGCCCAGGTGATTCAGCATTTCACTTCACTTCCCGCATGGAGTTCCATGAGGGTACAATCTCTCCGGTATATCAATAACCTCACTCCTTTTTTCAGTCTGACTTTCACACCAATGCAAGGGCTGGACTGCCACCCGTTGAGGAAGCTGACTACAATTCATTGGG
>JBBPRF010001168.1:0-10417 GCA_038092875.1 Lanmaoa pseudosensibilis | reverse complement strand
AAGTTCCGGCCAAAATTCCGGGTTCTGAGCGAAAGCGAGCACTTTCTCTCGAGCACAATTACACCGAGAAAGATTTGGCGGGATGAAGACCTGGAGGTGACGGGTTGAAGTTGATGTTGATGGGTTTGGGCAAAGCTTATACTCCCAAGAGGAGTGGGCTATGTTGGGTATGGTTTCGGTCGATCACAATGTAGGATATCTGTGTACGTGAGGAGAACCAGGAGTGCAGTTACCGGCTTATCCAACGGAGTTACAAGGATCATGATGATATCCTTGGTGCAGCATTTGTGGGCGGCTTAGAGCACATTGATTAGATCGTTCCCCAAACCAGATCGAAACTTTCGAGACCAGAGGACGGTCGTTCTGACCATACATAGAGGGGCCAAGGGACTGTACACTCCACATCTAGAAATGGGTCTATCTTGACGAACATGCTTGCTAGCCATGGCACCCAGCAGCACGAAGTCACGGTCCTTGGAAATCTCGCGTGCCTTCTGGGCCGGGTATTGCTCATTAGTCTGGTGGCCAGACCGACTAATTTGCGCGCGTAAATACGGATCCTCATAAGCAAAGGCCGTCGGCATGCATGAGAAGCAGGCGCCAATACCGAGAACTACGAAGCAAACTAGCACAATTGAGGCCAAATTCGTGTACACCATCGAAGTGAGGTTCGAGATGACGCGTGCACTCACCACCAACGCCGGCGATGACCATCCCGGCCATGCATTATTCCATGGCAGCGGACATCCGACGTTCCTTGTACTTTTTGGTCTCAAGAGCTTGTATGGCCTTGCTCGGTGAGGCCTGAAGAGGCTCCTTCCTTGCTGGGAACAGCGGAGCGACCAAAAGTAAAGAGTGTGACGGGGTATTGGTGTACCTGTCCCTCTTTCCCAGAAGATGTGACTTTTCAGGCGTAGATGCTGTCGCTCGAGCGAAACTCCCTGGGAGGGTCTGTTCACCCCACCATTCATGTCTCAGCGCTCTATTTGTGAATACAAACACCCCTTACCGCGAGTTGTGAGCATCGTACAACATGGTTTGATCCTATAACTCAACATCTTCTTTTGGTAGGTGATCATTCGTCAGGATACATCTGACTCTCAATGGAGCAGTACATCTGGGGTCTTTCCTCGATAGGCGTGGCACAAGGACCGAACGAAGCCGCCACCGCCTGAAAGAATGGTCGAGGAACCGTACCTGTCGATCATTCACCTGTGATACAATGAGCGACCATGAGCATTACATGGAAGTGGTCTGACCGATCCATATGGCGAAGCACATACGCCCGGTGTGCATTTTCGAAGAGAGTGGTCGCGGGGCCGTCCTTGTTATCATTGATGAACGTTTCTGTGTCGTGAAGCGACGACATGGTGTCCAGACTCACCTCTTCATCCTGCAGAAAACTAACGTTTTCTTCTCGGACGACAAAGCGGAGACCACGATCTTCTTCATGAACCCCGGCAGCTAGCAGGGGAAAGTGTCGCTTGACGGACGCTCGCGCGCCGCATGTTGTCTAGGGCGTGCTCCTCCTCATTCGCCGCATGGCGCGAAGATTGTATCGCCTGCGTCATTCTAGCAACCACCCCAGTAGTACATGGGCTCGGCGATACAGACGCATTGCCCAGTACTCGTGCTCGTCAACATCCATATACCCATCATGAGGGGGTAATGGGCCTTGGAGAGTACCTGGCCATGCCATCTTATACGTGACCCTTGTGCACAAATATTCTTGAATATTGCAGCCTTCTCGCCAATGCTCGACGAGCCACTAACGAGTGCCAACGAACATGGCGGTGGCATTCGCACATTAAGCAATACTCGCGTAGGATATTATCAGGGCGAGGCCATCCTGAATCCTTATCTCAACTGATGAACTCTCGGGAAGAATGTTGTGGCACATACCATGGTCTTATTGGTCTCATGAGTTTCCTTGTAAATATCCCTGTCTGAATCCTCTCATACTATAAATCCAAAGCGAGCCTGAAGAAATCCAACACGTCGTCTGCTCCCATGAGTGAAAATTTACGAGCGGTACCGACACCATTTCTACCGATACCGACTCACCTAGAGCTACAAAAAGGTTCGCTCTCTGTATATCGAGGAAAAACGGGCGAAAGTCACATCCAAGCTGTGTTTCGATGCAAAGAATTATGACCGAATGGGAAAGATAGTTATATACGCCATATTCATGGCTATGGCGACGCCATCCATGGCTGGTGGCTCTTCGAACACCGCTTCTCGCCGATTGACCGTCTTCTCACCAACAGGGAGGCTGCAAGTGCATTGGCGGAACCCATGGGTGACGAGGAATTCCAGAAAGGTAGAAATGGGGGTAAAACCCCAAGGGTTGCACGAAACATCCTAAATCTCCAGGGCAAGTCACATACATGGTCCAACAGTGAACTGTACCAGAGGTACATACCTCAGACTTGGGGTGTTGCCAATGTGCATGGAGGTCAACGTTGGTCGAAAGGTAGTATCTTGACGTTCGAACCCTTAATTCGATCTATCGATATGGTGAATTAAGTCGCGAAAGGTCGTGGACCTGTTCAGCCGCAAAGTGACTAGAATGCTGAATGGCCGAAGGGACGGAAGACGGCGTCATAAAACCGTCACAAACGCAAGAACTTTGCAACTCGATCTGCTTATCTGAATTAGGTTGACCTCGGGGGCATGCTTACCGTTGACAGAGCATTCGTTATGACGAGGAAAACAGCTTCAGTCAAAGACGACTTTTTGACCAGTTGGTGTTTAAAACGAAAAGACAAAAAGTCAAGGTCCTGCCAGGGTTCGAACCTGGGTTTTGGGAAGATTCTCCTTGTAAGAAGGAAAGGAAGAAGGCTGCTCGCCTAGGTCGGTAGGAAGTCAAAATCCCAAGTGATAGACCACTACACTACAGGACCATCTACATAATACCACTCACCACCACAGTAAATGCAAGGAGGCGAATTGGGAGGCAAGAAACGATTTGTCTATACAATGGGGAATCACCGACTCCAAACGCAAAACATCGAGGTTACGACTACACTATGCCCTTATCCTCGAGCTGCGACCTTTGGTTGCCAGGCATTGATTTTCGGAGCGGCCGTGTTGTATGGCCGATACGCGCCTCGTGTCCCAGTCAAGTTTTCTACCCATGGCTACCCGATGAAGACATGTAAACGGGTAAGGATAGGGAAAAAAAGGACACAAGGACTTACTGCCTTCCACGGCGGAGAAGCATTCTTCACAATCTCGTCCTCTGTCGGTGGAGGTTGCCGGATGTGCTGGAGCCACGAATGCCATTCGGGAGGGACTTGTGTCGCATTGTTGTAATGCTGCGCGAAGTCGACCCATCTGTGACGACCTGGTCGATGGGCGGTTAACGGTCGGTCTTATGAACGCGCTGGGAACGAACCTGGGACTTCGTCCTCGGGGTTCAGGTTCTCAAAGTACCTGTTGCCGAATCTGGCCGAACGGGCTGGTTAGGTATGCGTGGATGGTCGCTGCGGGGGCGACGTACTGGTCGGTTCCGACGAGGGTGCCAGCTTTGGCATCACCAATGTATTGCATCTGATGCCACCATTGCTTTATGCCCGTTCTGCGGACGTTTCGGATGTACCGAGCGAGAGACACCATGATGGTGTTGGAAGTCGAGAGTGATGTTTGTGTATGTTTGGCCAAGCTCGTATGCTGCAGTCCTCCATTTGCGACGTGTCCCAGATCTCCCCCACCGGGTCTGTTAGGGAGATCGGAGAGAGCCCCCGGAAGGACGATCGTATAGCTCTATCGGATTGCATCCATCTGATCGCTAGTATAGCTCACAGCTCACTCCGTACAGGGACGAAACGTCAATGTGACCGGTGACTGACGCGATAGATCAAGCCGACGCGCTCACGAGCAAGAGTCCAATCTGTGAGTTCGTCCATCGACACACCCAGCTACACCTCGAGCAGATCATCGTCGGCTTCCTGGACCTATATCCGCCTCATCCGAAAACTCAGGCACCACCTCCGGGACAGCGACCTACCCCCTGCCAGTGGTGTCGCACGCAGGCAGCGGGAACCCCCATCATTCTTGGCCGGAAATGTTATCCGACGACCAACACACTCAGCGCACCCACGGCTTTGACCCCGATGATGGTATGCTGTGCACCATTTCGCCAGATCACGAACGTCGCCATTCCTCACGATAGTGCTCGAGGGAACCGGAAGCCTGCCAACTACACATCTATTGTAAAGCTACACAATGTTTTCATCCGCATGGCGGTCCTCCTCACCCATTTCTCTCATTCCAGAAAGTAGGTCGTTTCAGGAAACTGAGATATCCCTTCAGTCTGGGAGAGCCAACCTTTGGTGATCCCAATCCGGCATCTTGTGTCTTTAGCGACGGGGGACGCGCGACTTGTAGAATATAGAGAGTCAGTGCACGATTCTGCTGGACCCTGCGATAGATACATACACAAGGTCTACGCTTACATGTTCTGCAGCCGAGCCTATTTCTAGCGGGTGTCTATACAAGTTAGAGGATGGATGTCGACTTCCTATACTGTGCAACCATTTCCACACTAATCATTTTGAGACCCCACTGGTCAGCAAAGGCTCTACAGTCGTCCCGCCGAGCCATAGTGCCCTGTGGGTCATCATTCACGAGTTCGCACAGGACCGCAGCTTCGAACTGTCCCGTGAGCATGCACATATCGATGGCGCATTCGGTGTGGCCCCTGCGTTCTAACACGCCGCCTTCGCACGCGCGCAGGGGAACCATATGACCTGGTCGGGTGAAATCCGAAGCAACGGCGGAAGGACTGGCAAGCGCCCGGACTGTCAGGGAGCGATCATGTGCAGATATGCCCGTGGTGATACCTAGCCCATATTGGGTCACCGATACGTCCTCTGCCAGAAAAACGAAAAGGGCTACGTACCGTGCTTATAATCGACAGTGATGGTATAAGCGGTACGGTGTCGCTCTTGGTTACGCGGAACCATCATCGGAATGTCGAGCTCCTCAAGGCGCTTCCCAGGTAGAGATATGCAAACATATCCGCTGGGAACGTGTCAGCAAATACATTGAAATCCCTAACTGCCAGACCTTGTGTGCTTGATGATCCAAGCCATTTTCTCGGTCGTGCATTGGCTTGCGGATATGATGATGTCGCCTTCATTTTCTCTGGATTCGTCGTCCATAACTACGATCGGCTCTCCGGCTGCAAAGGCAGCCAACGCATCTTCCATAAAATCGAAAGAGAACCCCGTCCGGTGCGGGAGCTCCCTCACGCGAATGGGACGCCACGATGGTGTTGAGCCATTGATTTTCAGAAGTGAAGATGATGTTGCGACTGGCATCGTGGTGTGTATATGTAAGACCCAGATTGACGCCGAGAACCCCGGAATTTCGTGGTCGGTTGTTTTCGGAACCCAAAATTTCATCCGGACATAACGCGGTCATTCGCTCTTGTCATCCTTCCAGCACCAGCACTCTTGTCTTGACTAGACAGTCAAGTCTCTCTAGATTACCACTTAGACCTTTAACCTTTAAAATATTTACCATGTCGCATTTGGCACCATCCGGCAAGTGGGATGCACGGTATGTGTCAATTTTTCGTTGACAATGACCTTCCATTGGTGCTGATGTTTTTCTGCCAGATACCTCGGCCCCGTTCCCCATGATTCTTCATACTACGCCAAGTGTATGCTTGGTGGTCTTCTTGCTTGCGGTGTCACGCACGCTGGCATTACACCGCTCGATGTCGCCAAATGTAACATGCAGGTTCGTTGCCAATTTTGAGTTCACCACATTTGATTCTCAGACTGCCTTCGGTAGGTAAACCCAGCGAAATACAAGGGCCTCACTTCCGGTCTCGCTACCCTTGTTCGGGAAGAGGGTCAAACTGGTATCTGGAAAGGCTTCGGTCCTACCCTCGTCGGCTACTCCCTGCAAGGGTTGTTCAAGTATGGTCTCTACGAAGTGTTCAAGGACACATACATGAACTTGGCTGGTGAGGAGACTGCCAACAAGTACAAGCCCGCTATTTGGCTGGCTGGCTCTGCGTCAGCAGAGGTCTTTGCCGATATCGCTCTCTGTCCTTTTGAAATGACAAAGGTCAAGATCCAGACCAGCCCGAGTGGTACGTTCCCGACCGCCTTCGGTGCTGCTCTCCAGGAGATGAGCAAAAACAAAATCGAGACCCGTTACCCCTTCGGTTCTCTCATCCCTCTGTGGTCACGCCAAGTCAGTACACCTTGACTTCGGTGTTCGCCTGACTCACCGCGTCTGCTAGATCCCCTACACGATGGCCAAGTTCTTCTTCTTTGAGAAGATCGTGCAATCGTTCTACACGCACGTCTTCCCGGAGCCCAAGGAGACCTACTCCAAGACCACCCAGCTTGGTGTCACCTTTACCTCTGGTTACCTTGCTGGTGTTGTTTGTGCTATCGTGTCACACCCGGCTGATTCGATCGTGTCACTTATGGGCAAGCCTGCTAACAAGGGCAAGAGCATCGGTCAGATCGCATCAGAAACCGGTGCAGTCGCCCTTGCCACCAAGGGTCTCGGTACCCGTGTGCTCATGATCGGTACTTTGACTGGTGAGTGCAATACATGGACGCTTGCAACGGACGTCATCCTAACATCTCGACTAGGCTTCCAGTGGTGGATCTACGATACCTTCAAGGCCACGATGGGTCTCGGCACCACGGGTGGCAAGTAAACTCCAAAATTCCCCGCCGTTTACTCGTAGTGCCGTTTTCTTTATTCCCTTATCGTAATACCTGGTCCCTGTTCTATAGATGTTCACGACCCTGGGTTAGACAGCATACTTCATTACCGCAGTTAGGCTCCCCTGTTGCGTTCAAATCACTTGCATTGTGCAAAAGCAAAATTGCATCTAGTGGAGAAGCATGTGTGGTGTTGACTTCAGCGCGACGATAAAGCTGTTTGAGATCCTACATAGTACGTGCAAGTATAAAGAGTCCAAGTAGCCGGGGGGCTACTCTTGATCAAACGCGTATCTGTGGGTTGACACCGGTAATTCTCTCATTTGAAGTCCTGGACGAAGGCCTTTCAAGCTACCTTGAAGTAAGTGAGGGTGCGCTTGCTAAGGATAATTGATTCATGCATAGCACTCTACATAGTTTAATCGTGGAAAACCCGCCTCCCTCATCAATGTATAGGATACCCGGCAAACGCAGAGCGGCCTGTGCAATCTCTGACGAGACTCCAGTACCGTGTCGCTGCCTGTGTCTATCGCGTGTGTTTGATTGGGCCACCAGGGGAGCACTGGTCTTATTTGGTGTAGAGGGTTGCTAGCATTGTGCACTCTCTGGTTTGAGACCTCCTGAGACATGGACATACATAGCACACGGATGGCTTTTTTGGGGGTAAGATGTAATTTATATATACAAGTGCGCACTGCATGGCCACTTGTCTAGTACACATACCCGAGTATCTTGCCACCAACGTTCTTGCGACGAGCCTCCTCATGATCCAAGATACCAGACGACGTTGTCTGTAAATCCACGTTCCTTCAGCGTGGCCAATCACAGCAGACATGATACGTACGAGGATGATGTAGCCGAACCCACGGGCAGGAAGGAGCAAGTTGACCCAAGACTCGATTTGGGTCACCTGGATGTTGAAACGCGGCGAGATCACGCCGGTCTTGTTAAGTCGGCCATTCAGCTGAATGACAATCTTTCCGGAACGATGGTCATCGATGATCTCGAATTCACCAATGTAGCCTATGAGGGGTGGGGTGTTTAGTAGTCGGGTTCGTCTGATGGCAAACGGAAGACGGCAAAAGAAGAAAGCTCATAGACTCTAAATTGGGCCTTGACATAAAAAAAGGGATACTCGCCATGGCGTTGCATCACACTCAGGAATTTAACGATGACCTTTGACGAAGGCCGGATCAGCACCTGGCGTTTGCCGCGGCGCTCGGCGTTGACAATGTTGTTCTGCAATATCATCTAAATATCTGCAACAATCACGCAGTCGATAGACTCACAAGGCAGTCGTTCTACATGGTGTGTCGGTGACTCGTTATTGGCATAGAAGAAAGTGTGGATACTCACCAAGACAGAAACGCGGACCATTTTGATTGAGGAAAGTCGGGAGGAAGGCGAGATGTTCTGGAAAAGGACAAAAATGTAAGAATGGCGCTCTGTCCGAGTGTCGTGCGGCGTAGGTCACGATTCAGGACAGAGTCTTTGATAAACAACTCACCTTCAAGCGGGAGGTGTATATTGAACTGGCAAGCGAGTGTGGTGACATGAGTTAGTGGTGGCTGTGATTAGCTGTATAGTACCACTCAGCCACATTTCGGGATTTCGCGAAAAGGACTCCGAACCTCATCGACTCGACTCCACCAACAGCGCTAGCGACAGCTTCAACGTCCTCGACACCAATAATCAATCACCATGGTAGGATCATGCTCGGTGTGCTCGTTGAGTGCTGATTGTGCTTTAGGGTCGTGTTCGCACCAAAACTACCAAGAGAGCCTCCCGTGTGCTCATCGAAAAGTAGTGAGTGGAGTCTCGCTGTAACGACCGGTTTAGCCTGAAGTCGATCCGCCTGGTCCAGCTACCCACGCCTCACACTTGACTTCCACACCAACAAGCGTATCATCGATGAAGTCGTCAGTCCCTTGTTCTTCTCCGTCCTCTCTCGCTTCGATCCTGTCTTTAACTGTGCGTTGATCCGCTAGGCCGTCGTCCCCTCTAAGCGTCTCAGGAATAAGATTTCCGGTTTCACGACCCACCTCATGAAGCGCATCCAACGTGGCCCCGTTCGCGGCATCTCTTTCAAGCTCCAGGAGGAGGAACGTGAGCGAAAGGACAACTACGTTCCCGAAGTCTCCGCGCTTGACACGGGCGCTACTGGACTTGAGTTGGATAATGACACTTCTGTGCGTCCCTCTCACCCGCATCCGAGATCAGGATGATGACTCATCGAATCGTTGAATCGGTAGGACATGCTCAAAGCCCTTAACTTTGACATACCGCACAACGTCGTCCAGGTGACGATTGCACAGCCCGAGCGGGCTCCTCGTAGGGAGCGACGCAACGTGCCCGGCGCAGCGCGGTCATAAAAAAGGGTAGGGGCTTACCAATGAGACGAGATGATCATACTTTCGTATGTTTACACTGTATCCCCTTCTGACTTTGCAACCATCAAAGTGGGACTATGGCATGGGGTTATGCTAAGTACTTGAGGTGTGATTTACAGTGCTTTCACTAATGGGTGACTTTCTGCTGGCTGAAATGCAGTAGAATAGATTACCTTGCTTGCAAGGTCTCTGGTGGGTCAAAATGGCATTCTATACTTGTATGTGTGGGGCAACAATGGATGACTTCCTGTAGCCTCCAGAGTAAAATATTTAATAGATTGGAATGTGAACAATACAATCTGGATGTTTCTTCACCTGAATAAACCACAGGCCTGAAGAATATTTTAATACTGGATTAAATCACTGTGTTTATGGGTGATTACCACAGAAACCACAGAGGTAGAACACATTGTGAATGTCCTGCCTGAAACAACCCTAAAAGCAAAGGCTTCTCAAGTGTCACCAGACAACTTAAACCACTTAGGAAAGGGAGGGAAGAAGGGAACTCTAGGAGTTTGTCTCTGATGCTGTAGGGGAAATACCAAAAGAACTGAACTGGTCTCTGATGGCTGCTGTTACGCTCAACTCAGGTAGGACTGAATGTAGCCCTTGTAGGACTGAGGGAGGTTGAGGGACGAGGGAATCTGTGGGTGATGACTCACTCTCACAACAAAGAATATCCATGGGCACGTTAGTGACCTTGGGGTTCAAAGGACAAGGAAGTCATCCAGCATTTGGTGGTGCAACAGGTATGACTAGGCCAGAAGTAGAGTTGCAGCTAAGGCAATTCCAACCTGCCTCTGAGGTTCTAGGGCAAAGGGACGAGGGACTGAAGAATGCGAGGAATGATTCTAGATTGCAAGGAGTTGTAGGTAAAACAAGGGAGGTCTCTATTGGAAGTAAAGACTTCCAATAGCACAGGGACAAGAGGGGATGAACACTTGATAGGAGGCTCACCAAGTATTGAGGGTTGTTGGTTGATAGTTCAAGTGAGAAGCTTGGAGGTGTGCTTCTGATGTGGATGTGGAACAGGAATGAAGAGAGGATTCTTATTGGAAGTAAAGACTTCCAATAGCACAGGGACAAGAAGGGAGATGAACACTTGATGGGAGGCTCACCAAGTATTGAGGGTTGTTGGTTGGTAGTCAAGTGAGAAGCTTGGAGGTGTGCTTCTGATGTGGATGTGGAACAGGAATGAAGAGAGAATTCTTTGTTAGAGAGAGAAGGGCAGTAAGGCCCTCCTTATATACAGACAGGATATGTTTGTACCTGTGTACTGTATAGTACCTATATAAGGTATATCACAGAATGTGATAGAACATTATAGAACAA